>PITA01002120.1:0-65564 GCA_004023965.1 Spilogale gracilis | reverse complement strand
CATTTTACCTTGAAATTTCAGAAGGTTCTGTAGTCTTCTGTTTTCTCAGTTTAAAGTCCTTCCTTTAGTTGTTCTAAAACTTTGTGGGGAAATGAGTTTTTTTAAATAATGTTTTATATTATTTAATAATTTTTAGGTATATAGTTCTTTGTATCAGAGGATATTATACTATTCTCAGTTTTCTTTACAGTTTTCGTACTAGCAAAGGAGTTGGTTATTCTGCTCACTTTGTTGGCAACTGTCTAATAGTCACATCACTGAAGTCTAAAGGAAAAGGTTTTCAGCACTGTGTGAAGTACGATTTTCAACCACGTAAGGTAGGTATAAGTAAATATTTATATTGAGAATGACACAACTCACCATTTCCCGTCTTAAAATTCACCTCTTATGACTTCTCTAATATTCTATTTTATTGATTTTTCTTATGACTCATAATGTTTTTCTCTTTTCTTTGTATTTTTATTTTTATTGTCTAACTAGTCACATAAAAAGGTCAGACTCCTTTTTTTAGAATTTTATTTGTTTATTTGACAGGGAGAAACACAGTTAGGGAACAAAAGCAGGGGGAGTGAGAGAGGGAGAAGCAGGCTTCCTACTGAGCGGGGAGCCTGTTGTGGGGCTCAATCCCAGGACTCCAGGATCATGACCTGAGTGGAAGGCAGATGATTAATGACTGAGCCACCCAGGTGCCCCAAGATCAGGCTCTTGATCTCTTGCACTGTCTGCCTTGCTTCCTCACACGCTGGGATCTATTCTACGGCATTCTTACAGTAAATACTTACTGAGTACTTACTGAGTTCCAGATACTGTTGTAGGCACTAGAAATATGAAAGTGAACAAAACAGATGACATTCCTGCTGTTGTGGAGGATATATTTTTTTGGAAATTCAGTTTCATGATAGCTTTCTACTCTTAATTCTTATTTCCAAGTTCTGTTCTTATATCTACATCTACTAAAGATATTGCCATGTAAATGTCTTTCTGGCCCCTCAACTTTACAGAGTACGTAACACTTCCAGTCCATATTCAGTATGTTTTTAAGTTTCCTGTTTTGATTCAGCAGCCTACTGTGTTCATGATAGCGGGAACTTGACTCAGCTTTGTTCTTCATTCTCTTTTTGATCATGATATCACTGCAACTTTCCACTCCTATACCTTGTATCTCTGTAATATATGTCTTAAAAAAAAATTCCTTACTTGCTGCTTAAATTCTTCATATTGTTCTCTTTTTATCTTGGATCCTTTGTCTCTTCCTCTCCCAAACTATGTTATATATTAGTATCTGATTTATATTCTTGATCATATTATTCCACTGCTCAAACAGTCATTTGCTTCTCACTAACTATAGAATAAAGTAACATATCCTAGTCTAGTCCTTCGTGATTTGGATTTCATTTTTAGCTTTTTGTTTATACCCTTTATTTTGTCAAAATTGAACTACTGTACATGTTTCACTTTTTATCTTTTCATTTTCAAATGTTCGGTCTCTGGCGTGAAAACACTTACATGTGTCGGGTTCCATTCCATATAACACGGTTTCCATGGAATCCTTCTTTGATTTTCTGGCTTTCTGTTATAATTTCTCTTATAGCATATTATTTCAGTATTTCTTATTGCAATTATTTCTCTTAAATCTTTATTACTCATTTATATGTGCATTATTTGGTGACTGTTGAAACTAAGCTGTGTGATGAATTCATCTTTGTATTCCTTCATAAACCTGCCACAGAGTTTTGAACGTGGTAGACTACTAATAAGATATGTTGGATAAATGAATAAAATATGTTTTAACAACTAACAGGACCCCTTTGTTTCCTGAAAGGGTTGTATTTATCTGGACAGCGAATTTCTGTTGAGGAATTTATTTTCTAGTGGTGTAAAATAAATGTGGTAATGCTGTTGATAAAGTGAGAAAGAAGGCCTGGGCCTTGTGGTCAGTGATCCTTGTAGGGCAGTATGCCAAGGACCTTTTCTGTGTGGCATGAGGAAGAAAGGTAGTCATGACAATAACGACCAAGTAATGTAGGTTGTTACTATGTGATGCGCCTTTAAAATCAAAAGCTTACCAGCCTTTTTTGTTGTTGTTATAGCACAATAATGTATACTGCAAAACTAAGTTAATTAGTGGATTTGTAGAGAATTAGAACATTATCCATGAGCATTAAGAGAGATTTTACGCTTTTTGACAAAGTGTTTTACACAGATGTAATCGAAAGTACAGTTACTTAGAATCCTAACTACTGACACATTCTTATATCTTTATTTGGATCCTAAAATTTTGGTATATATGATACATAATTTTGTATGATATGTCATATAATTTATGTAATGTATATATTTGCTATATGTTACATAGAAATAATGCAGTGTCTTTTCAATTTTTAGCATGTTTATGATAACAATATTAAAGAATTTTAACAATTACATTGTTAATTCAAGTTTATTCAAAGGCAAACTTGTATATGAACTTTGTTTTAATTATAGTTCTGAGGAATTATATTTAAAGAGCATTTGCAGAAATTTTGCTTTAATTACAGTTCTGTCTTGTTCTTTCTCTTTTTTTCCTTTTCTCCTCTTCAACATTCTCTTGTCCCTCCTTTACCTCTGACTCCTCTTGTTCATCCTTTTCATCTTCTCCTAATCTTCCCTTTCTTCTTCCCTTTTCCCTCCTCCTCTTCTTGTTCTTCTTCCCTCTTCTTCCTCTAACTTCATTTGATTTAGAAGCGGTTTTTAGACTGGAGATTCAGACTTCACGGTAGTTTGTATATGTGTACATGTCATGCACTATGGATTTATAGTTAATTAGATATTTCTAAAGGTCAAGTGTTAAACCTTCAGATTTGGTAATAAAGAGAGACTTTTCTTAAGGGAGTTTTAGCTAATTCTGGTTGTCCTGAATCTTGTTTCCTGAGATCGAAGTTTGCACTGATTTCACTGATTTCTGCTTCTTCAGTAATGCTAGTTTCAAGGAGGGGATGCTGCTCTACAGTTAATGTTTTGGTCCATTAATATACCTTTGCTTAATATCCAGTAGAATATGGATATTCAGACACCAGATTGAAATGTGTTTTTAAAAGTCTGCTCTAAACATAAAAAATAACAAGAGAAAATGCAGAGAAATTTATAACTATATGATTAGATTTATAAGATGTAATTCACTCACTATCACCTGGGGTTTTTCTAGAGAGATGTTCCGTTATATATTTTATATATCTCTATCTCTATATATAATATTATAATGGACTCCATCTTTGTGTTAGAGTAACTAACCATTTGAAAGTCCAGAACTTAAAAAAAGGACAGAAATATAGGAGTTCCTATTTCCACATGTTTAAGGCCTGTTATCCCTTCCAGGTTCAAGGATCTTTTTTGGATATATGACAGTGAGATTGTCTACCTTCTTTAGGGCACACTCTACTTTTTGTCCACAGGATTATTTATCCTCAGAAACAACTATAACAGAGATGATGAGCCTACATATAGCAGAGGAAATGTCATTTGTTTTTCTTTCTTTTTGTTTGTTTCCTTGTTTGCTTATGATCCCATGTATGTTTTGCCATGTATTGAAGGAATTATGATTTAGGATGAGGTTTTTAAATATACATTTAAAAATTTTACCTGAGTGTAATAAAAATATTTGCTTCATGTATAAGCAATAATAGTAACTATTTTTATTAAAGAATATCGGAGTAACAATCATTCATTAATATATACTTAGAAAATAGCTTAAAAAGCAATGATTCTAAATAAATTTATACATTAGAAGGGGGGTTCATTTTTTCTTGATAGAAATTGCAGGGCACCTGGGTGGCTCAGAGGATTAAGTCTCTGCCTTCGGCTCAGGTCATGATCTCAGGGTCCTGGGATCAAGTCCCACATCGGGCTCTCTGCTCAGCAGGGAGCCTGCTTCCCCCTCTTTCTCTGTCTGCCTCTCTGCCTATTTGTGATCTCTGTCAATAAACAAATAAAATCTTTTTAAAAAAAAAAAAAAAAAAAAGAAATTGCAGTTATGTTCATACAACTTCAGTTTTCTGTCTTCCAGAAATTCTGACTTAATCAGATTTGAGATGACATCCAGGAGATTTTGCCAAATGTGCCAGATTATTTTGAATTTAAGCAGGAACTTGTTATAAATACAGATTCTTAGAATTACAATTTTTCATGTTAGGAATAAGTTTTTAACAAATGCTCTAGGTGATTTTTTTCATCAGATAAGTTTAGATAATAGTGATCTCAAGGGTATAAATAAGGAAAGTTAGGATAAAGTTAAGAACCAAATAAAATTGTCATTAACCAATAAAAAACAATTTAACCCATTTGTTCTCTCTCTCTTTTTGTCTTTATGCTATTTCCTTATGAGAGATACATTCCATATTGTAACGGCTCGATATACATTTATTCTAAGGGGTCTTAATTAGGAGCAAGACCACAGAGTGATAGAGATTTTGAAAACATGCAAAGATTCTCATAAACCTTGAAAACCATAGTATTTTATTTTATTGTTTCATTATTCAAGATAAATATATTCTTTTTTTTCTTTCTTGTTTTTCCAGAAGGTGCCCTAGCTAAATTGTTATCCTTTAATAAGGTATTTAACTGGCCTTTCAAAAACAAATGTTTACATTAAAACTTTTGCTTTCTTAACTGTACGACTTACCAGATGTTTGATGTTGTGATAATGTATGTAAACTGTTAACATATCACCAGGTATATAGTAGGGCTCAATATATGTTAACTGCTGTTAATATTTGTATAAATATCCTGTTATATTTTCCTATGAATTCTTTTTTTTCCAATGAATTCTTATTACAGGTTTTTTTTTCTTGTTTTTCTTTTATAGATCTATTTTTTAGTCTAAATTAAATGCAGACCTCAGTAGATGTACATACTATCATATGCATAGACAGTTGCCAACTTTCCTCCCATTTCTGTAAAAATACAAGTCAAAAATATCAAGTCAAACATGGGCTGTTTGGAATTGAAAGGCATTTGTCTATTATATATAAAGGATAGATTGATGTACAAGGAAAGAGAACAGAAAAATTAATTTTCCTGTCACTACTATGAAGTTCACTAAGATCAGTTCATTCATTCAACTATGTATTCTTTTATTCATTCATCAGTTTTATCAAAAGTTAGTATTATGACCAAAAGCACACCATGACTGTTATTCCACATCTTATTGTCTAGCTAATTAAGTGTCTAACTGTATTAATTATCTCAAGTTAATAGTACCATGGCCAATTTAAGTGAAAAGTTGGAAACCATCTTACACTCACCCTTTCTGTATCATCACTTCCAATCAGTTCTGTTAATTAGTCCCCATCCCCCTTCTTTTAATTACCAATGCCTTTGTCTTAATTTAGACTTTTACAGTTTTCTTACCTGAACCTTTGCAGTAGTTTTCAGCTTTTTCTTTTTTAACCACATTTGCCTAACTATCCCACGTACTCATTACTGCCAGTTATTTTCCTAAACTATGAAGACGATCATTTCACTTTCCTGTCAGAATTCTTAATGACACCAAATTTTGCAAAAACAAAGGCCAATTACTAACAGTGTCTACACTTCTCTTTACAAGCTGTTCTTTGTTACTGCAGCTAAATCTAAACACAGAGGAAACTTTTGTCAGTGCTCTGTGCTGTAATGTGAAGTATTAGGCTTCTTCTGCCTGGAATGTTTCTTTCCCTCCTTTTTATGCAAGAGCTTGTATTCATCCTTTAAGCTAAGTCTTAAGTTTCATTTTACTCTTTTCGTGACTTCTCTGTTAGCCTTCCTTCTCCATTTGTCTTGTCTTTTTCCTCTGTTCTCAGTTAGTCATTACTTCTTTGCTCCCAGATCTGTGTTTTAGATACCTGTCATGCTTTTATAATTGTTTTCATGTTTGTTTTTCTGGTGAAACCTACTTAAGGGTTTATGTTATCTCTTTATGCCCACAGTTTGGGGGATAGTTGGCATGAAACAGACACACAGGAAATTTTGTGAATGAGCTAATGTCTCTGAGGAGTAAATAATGTTAATTCTAGCAGAAAAGAAACCTCACCAGGGGAAATAGTGCATTAAAAATACATATATATTTAGTTAATGCTATCTTATTTATATGGGTCCCAAATATGTATTAGGAACTGTTCTTTATAATTTTCATACATTGTCTATTATCTATAATACAGTCACTCCATAAAGTAGGCATTATTATTCCTCCTTTTTTAGACATGGTTCAGAAAGGCTAAATAATTTGCCAGAAGACATAGAGCTGGTAACCTGGGAACTCAGTTTATATTTGTATGATTTTAAAGCTTGTACTTTCCAGCACAGTACACTAAAATTACATAGTTATGAAAAGGAACTCAATAAATATTTACTAAATAAGTGCTTTTCTATATTATGTATCTCAGTAACTATAATAATACACCTAATATTATTTATCTTATTATCTTAAGCTTGTCTTTGTATAGAAAGAAATCCTCTTCTATTTATAGACATTTATTTATGTATATTTTATTTAGAAATTTGAAGTTTCTAACAATTTTACTCCAAAATTTAAAGACTGTATTTCCTGTGTTACCTAGATGGCATTCTGATGGAAGATTTTCAAACTCAGTGAGGGTAATATAGGTAGATTTGAATTCTTATGCATTTAAAGTATAAGATTTTCCTTAAATTTATTTGAAGCTCCATTTTTATGGCTTGATAATTTTATATTATTTAGAAATATGAGTTGTTAAATGAATGACTTTAAAGATTTCCTTCTACTTTTAATCAGGAGAAACATATATTGCTTTCTGAGCAAGTAAAGATCCAGTTTGTAATAATTAGAGTTAAAGATTACCCGAAATGAAACAACTTTTAAAAAGGCTTGCCTTTTAGTGGTTAAATAGTTTGACCTGACATTTTATTTTTATAATTGAGGAACAATGTTGTTTTTGTTATTGTCTTCTTTTAGTTGAAAGGTGAAAGGAATTGAATTTTATTAAAGGTTTTTCAGACATCATGAAATAACTAATATTTTAATAGTTGAGAACTACTACTGTAGTTTTATGTCTTTCAAAATATACTGTATGAAATAACTGAATAGCACTTTTAAATAATTTTGGAAACAAAGTTTTTATTACATATTTTTGTTTTGGGGGTGGAAACTAAGTCTAAATCCCTTCTTAACCACTGAGACCTACTTGCTCAAGTATCTGTAAATTTTTTGAATTTTTTTATATTTTAGAAAAATATTTCTGTATTCTCAGCTGTAGGTTATTAACTTTCAAAAGAGTAAGGTTTGGAGCCACAAATTTTTACAGAACTTAAGCTATCCTAGATCAAAATATGTACTGGGTCTTATACATAAATAATGAATCTTGGAACACTACATCAAAAACTACTGATGTATTGTGACTAACTTAATACAATAAAAATTAAAAAAATATGCACTTAAAATGCTTTTGGTTAACCTTATGAGCTATAAAGTTAGAACTTAATATAGGCTCATTCCTAGATTCTTAATGTATATTTGTGCATTATCAAGTTAAAAATGTATAATTATTCTTGGACCTAGTAAGTCTAAATTGTGGGATTGAAATCACCTAAATTTTTTTATCAATGTTAAGGTGTTGTTCCTCTGACAAGTCTTTCCTGAGCATACAATCCAAAGTAGAATCCTAGGTTATTCTTCCTCAGTTTACACTGGTTTTATTTTTTTCCCCTTAGTAATGTTGTTATTCATCATCTTATATATCTTTACTTATCTAATCTGTGTCTCCTTCATTATACCATGAATTTCAGGAGAGCTGGACCTATGCTCTGTCTGGTCAAACGTGGGCATTTGTGGTGCCTGGCAGAATCCACATGTTATTAAATGAATGCATATATATTGTATTTCCATAATATTTGGATCTTGGTAAAGTGGAAGGAGTATTATTCCAAGGTTCAAGGAGTTCTAGGCCTGTCTTCATCACAGGTTTATTCTTTAAGAGTCACTTCTTTTATCTGCAAAATGAGAAATAAGATGGGGAACTTGAAGTAGTAATGTGTAATTGTTATTATTTCAAGTATTTCTTGTCATGTATTATGAATGTTATGATTGCTTTTTTAGACAATAACTTAAACATGACATATTAAGGTCTTAATTTTTTTTTTACTTAAGTGGTACATGATCAGCATTGTCCACATTTATAATCGATGGAGGAACAGTGAAATTCGGTGTTATGTTAATGGACAGCTGGTATCCTATGGTGATATGGCATGGCATGTTAACACAAATGATGTAAGTTCTGTTTTTTTTTTTTTATCTGTACTTTAATGTATTTGAATATGTGATCTATCATTGTTCATAACATGAATTGTGTAATAAAATAGTTTGGGAGAAACTTAATAGTTGTACTTTGATAGTTATTTCTTTTAAGTGAATTTTTAGGTTTTTAATATAATTAAGTTGTTAAAATAGATAATTAGTGGTAAAATAAAGGAAAATTGTTCAAATAAATTATTAGGTCAAAAACATCTATGCAATAATCTAATCTTTTCAGAATTTCAAGCAGTAAAAGCTGTGCCTTGCACCTTATTTAGATGTGAAAGGAAGACTTTAAACTAAATGAATAAGTATAACATGTAGTAACTATTATTTACTAGATAAATAGTGATAAATGCTGTGGAAAAATCTTAGTGGGAGTAGGTATAGAAACTACAGGTGTATGGAAGAGAAAGCCAGATGGTATAAAATGATCTTAGTGAGAACAGTTGAAGGAGAAAGTCATGTGGATATCTGGGAGAACTATCCCATTTGCTGGAAGCGATAAGACAGAACTGAAGAGTTAATTGAACCAAAAAGCAGCCTGTTTGTTTAGAACAGAGGGAGGAGTGGACAGAATAATGTTTAAGAAATAAGGCTAGGTAGACAGCAGGGGGTGAAATCATGCAGGACCTTATGTGCAGACATAATACCTGGGCTTTCCCGTCTTACCCAGCATAAAAATCTTTGGAAGGTTTTGAGCAGACGAATGATGTAATGCTGGTTCATATTTTAAAAAATATAAGTCAGTAAATAAATAAAATCTTTAAAAAAGTATCAGTCAGGCTGCAGTATTGAGAATATTCTGAAGGAAAAAATGACCAGGGAGATCAATGAAATGACTTACTGTGATGCTAACAAACAATACTATTTTTGACTGCCTGTTAGCCGTGAGGGAGGTAACACAGTTGGATTCTGGGTAGAGAATATCTAGCGTTAAAACCTCATGAGCTGTGTTCTGGCCTTTCCCTTTGTCATTATCATGGCCTATTAGAATCAAAGTAAAAGATTTTTTTTAGTGCTAAAAGTACTTCCAAACCCAGTGATATACAAGCATTCCAACACACCTGGTTTTACAAAAACTTGCCTCTTTTTAACAAAATTCACTTCTTAGTATTGTCCATAACTCTCCAGACTTCTAATTTACTCAAAAAGCGGGGTCTCTTCTTGTTCGCTCTGATATCTTCTAAATAGTGCTGTATGCACAGCTCATAGCTTTTTCCCTAAGTCAAGAGCACCCCCTGAAGACCATATCTGAACCTTGAGTTGTTTTTGCATGACCTAAGAATCTTTACTTTTTTTCATTTTTAGAGGTTTTGCTTTTTTTAAATATCCAGACAAACAAACAAACAAAAATCAAAAAGGATTATATGACAGAAACCACATGTGGCTTGAAAAGGTTAAAATATTTACAATCTGTTCATTTATAGGACGAGTTTGCTTTTTCTGCCCTAGAAACTCATAGTTGGGCCACCGTCAGTAAACTTTTGAGAATGATTTTGTTAGAATTAGAATGCACAGATGAAATTCTGCCTTCCAAAGGGGACAGTTTTTATTATAGAGTGGAAGAAACCCAAGAGACTTGTTGACTCTCACTAACTCTACAGTTACATTTAAAAAGGAAGGAAAGAAAGAAAAGAAAAAAAGACTTAGATTTTTGAATTATTTGCAATAGTACACCAAAAAATGAAGAGGCCTGGGCAATAACACGTATGTAAACATAACATTATGCGGTAAATTCTTCACTTCCTGTGGTTTTAATTGTAGATTGGGTATTTATTGAGGAGTTTCTGTCTTCATAATTCATTCACAAATATTTTGTCATTCTGTTGAGACACCAAAGGAAAACCGTACATATTTAATGTTTTGTTTGTTAGTGCTAAGGTGTGGAATATCCTGTGAGGATAGGGGAAGGAAACTGGAGCCTACTATTATGTGAAGTTTTAAGAAGCAGAGATGGGAAGCCTTTTGGTAACTGTGGCTTTTTAAGGTCTTGAACTCTCTAGATGGAGAGCACCATACCATGTGCTTTAGGTGGCAGATTTCGGTGGTCATTATTTATTTGGTTTTGCATAATGCCTACTCATGGAAGCGAGGGAAGTGATTTTCATCTTGTCCTTAGTGTGGAGAAAGAGGAATATATATCCATGGGGGAGAAATTAGATAGTTTCAAAAATTAGGCCTTATATGTTTATAGTAAACATTTGGAATAGTCATTCTCTGATTCAGATGAGTCTCTCTTTAAATGGATAGTTGTTAAATCATTCGAGTTTTAAAATTAGTTTTACTTTTGTAAATAAAATTGTAAGCCCTTTTGCCTTAAAGTATAAGTCTAACATTTCTGTAGTAAAGTGATTATTGAATAGATGATATTGTTTGTTTTGCTTTTCCATAGATACAAAATACTCAACTGATTTACTTTTTCTAGAAGTCTTTAGCTGGCCTTTATTATTTAAATACTCCATAAAGTCTTAAGTGATGCTTTCTTCTGTTACTATTGTTAAATTTTAAGGTATTCATGACAGTGAAGGCAGATAACCTTAAAAGATTTTATCATTACAAAATAATAATTGTGTTTTTTTATGACTTTTTAAAAATAGAGCTATGACAAGTGCTTTCTCGGATCTTCAGAAACTGCTGATGCAAATAGGGTGTTCTGTGGTCAACTTGGTGCTGTGTATGTATTCAGTGAAGCGCTCAACCCTGCGCAGATATTTGCGATTCATCAGTTAGGACCTGGATATAAGGTAGTGATAACTATCTTGTTATAAATTCTATGGAAAGTTTTATGTGAACTCTATGTGAAGTGTGATTCAATATAATATATAACAATAATCTTTCTTTAATGTAGTTTAAAAGTTGTCTCTATTTTTTGGAACTCAGCTATTATTACAGGTTTCATTTTGTTTCAAAGGTGCTTTTTCTCTTTTTCATTATTTTCTTTTCATGAACTTTTAAAATTCTTTACAATATTTTCTAATATTAAAGCCATGGCTTTTGTTAACATGATACTGAAGTAATAAATTTTATAAAACCATATTGCTTAATGTGGTATTTAAAATCTCAAATTTTGAAATATATAATGAACAAATGAAATGACTGTTATTGTTCAAAGAAGAGATCATTTGGAAAGAAGCAAAAGTTGAAAGGAAAATCGTATAGTATTACATGCGGCTAAAATTAATTCAGTTTTAGTTTTTACTTTTGCTTCTCTATTACAATAGGCAGAGGTCAGTGTAGTAGTGAGTATCCGAATTTTGCAAAATCAATTATTTAATATGATTTATCATATTCTTTTTTTTAACTTCAAAATGAAGACTTATTTAGGCAAGATATTGCATTTATATATATGAATTAGTTTTTAATATACAGTATACCTGGCTAGGGAAATATGAGTTTAATTTAAATCACATTAGGAGCTGTGACATTCCAAACTGTTTGGAGCTAAAAGAAAATTATGCCGTGTAAGTCAAAGTATTTATAATTCTGAAGAAGTATATGTTTTGCGTGGAAGAGCTGTTTTTTTTAAAACTTAGTGTTTAAATAATCAGTGTGAAGATTGTATTATGAGAAAAGGGGCACTAAAATATTTCTGTTCCCAGTGATTTAAAAATAATCAGAATAATATTAAATGATAATAAAGCTGTCATTTTTATGTCAAGGTGAAAATATTTGCTATAATCTTTTGTCCGAATCATTAATTTTAGTATCCCGAAAAATGAATTTGTGCTTATACTGCACTTTTTATTCTGTGGGTCCTTTCGTTTCATTTGGGTCCTAGTTCTGCTATGTGTTGGCTTTGCACGGGAATGTTTCTGTAATTCAGATTTTTGGATTAATATACTTTCTGCCTCCTTTTGTACTTCTTTGGGTTGGCCTAAAATATTTGAAGTGTCTTTTTTTCAAGAACTGCCAGAATGATACTAAGTGAATCAAATCAATGATGCATAATTAAGATAGAAATGAAAAAAGAAAGTTATGCAAACTATAAATTCAATATGATTATTATAGTGAAATTTTAGAATTGATGGGAGCTTCCTGGAAGGAAAAAGGGAAAGGACCAAATATAAACAAATTATGTAATTCTCTTATTTGGAAGGGAGCAAACATTGTCTTGAACTGCTTTGTAGACTTAGTAATTTGTCATATGGCACTTTCTCATCATACTCTTTTACAACAAAAATGGAAATGAGTAGTAACTCTGTGTCACTGTGTTCTATACACAAATACTCATGTGATAGAGAGCATATTTCTAGCATCCTAACGTAGACAATAGAGTACCTATATCAAAGTTAGAACTTTCAAAAGAAAATACCTCTAAATTTTGGACATGGCATGAAAAAGTATTTTATTAAGTTTTGAAAGTTCCTAGCCAATGGGTATAGCCCACTGAGTCCCCCTTTTTCTTAAGATTGATTTATTGTTGGTGGGAGGGTTGCTAGAGTGTTAGAGGGAGAGAGTCCCAAGCCAAGTCCTCACTGAGCATGGAGCCCATGGGGGTCACTTTCACTTCTCTGAGATCACGACCTGAATTGAAACCAAGAGTCAGTGCTCTGCCACCCAGGTGACCTCTGAGCCCGTGTTATATATGGAAATAGACTGTGTAAATCCATGGGTATATATGTATTTTCTCAATTTGTAAGTACTAAAGAAGAATTACTGTCAGGACAAACCTCAGTAAAAATTTTTACTATTAAGGTTGTTTCTTAGAACTCAGAATGAAAGGAAAGAGGAAAGAATACAAATGAAGATCAGATTGTGTTATGACAAAGAAAAAGCTGAAGTGGTTCACACGTACTAGTCTCAATTTTCTTGGGCAAAGTCACTTCCTATGAGTTGAAGGGGTAGAGAGTCGCAGTGGAATTTTTATGGTGTTTAGGGTATAATAAACAGTTAACACTTGGCTTAAATCACAAATGAAGCTAGAATTATTAATTGTTATATAATAATGTATTTATATTCATTGATGCAGGTTATGTGGAGCTTCCAGTAAGTGTAATCATCAGTTGGTATTCTCTATGAGTCTGGGCTTAATGTACATAGCATGTCAACGTCTGGGCCCTGAAATAAAGTAAATTAATTCTCCCCAAAATAATGTCCTCAAACTATATATACTGTGCAGCCTGTCTCATGTGATTTTGACTTGTTTGACCATTAAAATATTAGGTAATTTTCTTTCTGTGAAATGTCTGGTTTTGAGCAATACAGCTTGTCAGTGAGTATTTTGCACTTAGTTATTTTAGGTAAACAGTAAATGAAAGGAGGGTATTACTAATGAAACAAATCATTAGATTTGGGAAGTAATTTGTAAAACAACAGAATTTCTCACTGTAATTTTGTCTAGTATAGAAAAATTTACTTTGAGTTAAGCTCTGTTTGATGGGATTATTCAGTGTCTACAGATTATAAAGTGGCTTTTTGACATAAACTTATAAAACATATTTTAAAGTTTTGATATTTTATAATTGTTATTGGACATTTTCTAATTATCAAGCAGTTCATTTCCATTACTAAATTTTTCAATATTAAGCTGTGTGTTTTATCCTCTATTCAAGAAAATGATAGCATAATGATTCTTTATCAGTTTATTTTAGTATGATAAAGACCAAACTGATGAAGAGAAAATGTATAGAACAGCCTCTAAAATTAAAAATCACTTTGGAGGGGTGCTTGGGTGGCTCAGTTGGTTAAGCGTCTACCTTTGGCTCAGGTCGTCATGATCCCAGGGTCCTGGGATTGAGGCCCACATCGCTGGGCTCCCTGCTCAGTGGGGAGTCTGCTTCTCCCTCTTCTTCTGCTTCTCTCCCTGCTTGTGTGTGCATTCTCTCTCTCTTTCTCAGTCTTTCTAAAATAAATAAAACTCATTAAAAAAAATCAGCTTTGGAGGATTTCTGATACTTGCTTGGATAGGCAAGCTCCTAAGAAAGTGATACTCCTAAATAACCACTTTCTACACATTATATAGAAAACAACTATGTGAGGCTCTAAAAACTGAGTAAATGCAGACAGGTTTTAGAGAGGTGGGTAAAACATGAAAGAAGTGGTCAGCATGGGCTGAATTCCCCATTTTTTACCCTGATAGAAGAACTTTCTGGCCAGAAAAATTAAGGTAATATGTACTTGGTCAATCAACATCACATGGAGATTAATGGGCAACCCCAGAAAAGAGTTGGCCAGAGAAGAATCTGAATTCTATATTTTAAAAAACTCAGCTTGAATCTCTAGCCAACTCCTGAAACTGTGATGGTCATGATAAACTGATAATAGATTGTAAATAAGGCTTCACAGGTCGAACTAAGACCTCCGATACCACACATAGGAGGCATGCCAGTCTGTAATTTTATCTAAGCAAGAAAATTGCCCCACAAAACAAAAACAGAAATACTTTTCAGAACAATATGGTCTCTACAGAACAATTTGCACCATGTCTATCATATAACCCCAAATTTCTCATCCTATGAAAAGCTCAGAAAATGTGACTTATTCTCAAGGAAAGGGAAAATCACACACTCACTCCCAGGTAACCCAGAATCGTGGAATTATTACATGAGCACTTTTAGGGAGCTCTTATAACTAGTGAGGTCAAAAAAAATTTGTCACAAACTGGGAATTATCAGCCACACAATTTTTAAAATGTGGAAATTTTAGAACTGAAAATCCATCTGAAGTTAAAAAAATACACTGTATGGGTTTATTATTAGCAAAATTGATATGATGGACAAATAAACTTGGGTATAGGTTGACAGAACCATTAGAAGAGAGAGAAAAGATTAGAGGGGAGAGAAGAACACCACAGAGATGTCTGGGGTGGTTTTGAAATGTCATATGCAACATATAAGAAAAAGGGTCAGAAAAAAATATATCAGGAAATAATGGTAGAAAACATCCCAAATTTCATTTAAACAAACAAACAAACAAACATATTTTTAGATTGAAGGAACTGTGTAAAGTCCAAGGAAAATAAAGTCAGGGAAACCACAGAACAGGAGCAGAACCTGTCAACCCAGAATTCTGAAGGAAAAAACTTGGATCATTAAGAGTGAATGAATGAAGAATATTCAGAATGATAAATATATGGATAAAATAAAGTATCTTTTCTCTTATTGAAAATATATACTACTGATTAAAGCAAATTTAATAGATATGGCAACTCTAATAGAAGGTTTTGGGAGAGGATATAAATGCAGACTTTTCATGTTTTACAAAATATTTGTGAGATATAAAAATATTGACTGATATTCAGTAGCCAAACTGAAATTAACAAATTCAAAGTCATATATCTTTTCTTGAAATATTAAGAATCCAGTATTTAATTTCCTTATGCTGTAGATTTCTTTTTGAAATGAAAGATAACATATAGTCCACCAATACTCAATGGAAAGGAGAAATAAAGTAAATTAATGCAAGCTAATGGAGAGAAGGTAAACTAGATATGAGTAATTGGCACTCATTGATTCATCCATTTATTCTTTTAGTAAATATTATTAAATATTGTTTATTAGCACTGTTATTCTAAG
The DNA here is from genome assembly GCA_004023965.1 of Spilogale gracilis. NCBI lineage: Eukaryota > Metazoa > Chordata > Mammalia > Carnivora > Mephitidae > Spilogale > Spilogale gracilis. The sequence continues at coordinate 49,769 of PITA01002120.1, read as the reverse complement.
TGTTCTGGGTGCTAGGGATATGACAGTGAACAAAACAGACAAAAATCTCTGCCTTTATTGAAGAGAAGGAGGATGTACATTATCATGGGAGGGGATAGACAAAAACCAAAAAACAAACAAACAAACAAACAAACAAACAAACAGATAATGTGCTAGATGGTGGTAAGTGCGATGGGAAAAATAAAACATATAAAGAGGGAAAATGGTGGACTGCAGTTTTAATGGAGTGAGAGAGGAGATTGCACTAAAGACTTCAAAGAGGTGAAGTTGATGTCAGCCAGGTGAATATTTGGGGGAAAGCTTTCAGGGCACAGGAGAGAGCAAGTATAAAGGCCACTTAATAGGATCTTGTTTGATAGATTAACAAACACTGTGTTTACTGTGACTGGGATAGGGGGAGTTTAGACAAGACTGATAGCAGTAGAAAGTAATGGAATTTGTTTGGAGTTTTGATAAGCCATACCTAAAATAATACTCTTAAGAGGTCAGCTTTTGCTTAATTGTTGTAGGTAAAGCCAATAAGATTTTCTGTCCCTGTGACTGTGGACTAAAGGCGCAAGAGAAGATTCAAAGGTGGCCCAATTATTTTAGCCTGAATATCTGGGCTTTTTATTTACTGATAGAGGAAAGATTTGGAAAGACTAATTTTTGGGAAGAAAGGTCAAGGTTTGTTTTGGACATGTGATGTTTGAGATGCCAGTTAGACATCTAAATGGAGAAGTGATGTAAGCCTGGAGTCTGGGGGAGAAGTCTAGGTTGGAATTGGGACTTTAGCACTAGTAGAGTATAGACAGGATTTAAAGCTATGAGACTGGATTTAGATACAGTGAAGTGAGTTCAGAGGTAAAAGGTGACTGAGTAATGAGTCCTTGGAAAAGCCAAAGTTCGCAGGTTGTAGGATGAGAACTTAGAAGGAGAGAAAGGGAGTAAGAGGTAAATGCAGTAGAGTATGGTGTTCTGGATGTTTTTAAAGGAGGAAGAGGTGGTTAATTGTCAAATGCTGCTGACAGAGTAAATTCGGGACTGAGAAATGGCTATTGAATATAGCAGCATGGAGGTTGTGGGTGATCTATCACATCTTATAGTTAGTTGAAATGGGTGAAAATTCCTTTCATTTAATGAAGACAGTAGTATTTTTTCAGAATTGAAAGAGAAACAATTTATGATTGAAAGTTGTTTAGTTTTGCTTGTATCTTTCCAGTACATTGCGTAACAAGGCTTTATCTGTCTGCCTCTGTAATAATTCTGTAACTCCCATTTCCATCATTTTGTCCTTTTGAAGAACTGTTCATATGTAGCTGTTTTTGTCTGGTTTCTTTATTATTTGCTTTTACTGTACTGTACATTTATTTATGTTCAATATATTTGTAAAAATTTTATTGTAAAACATCTGAGTAATATTAGTACTTATGTGTATATGAATATTGTTATGTGAACTTTCTCGGCAAAATAGTGAAGCTTTATTTTTAAACTGTCATATTTTAAATGAGTTTTCATTTTAGTCAGTATCTTTAGGGTGATATGAACATACTCAAAGTATGCTACCATTTCTCAAGTTAGTTGCAATTCTTTTGCAATTGCTTTTGAAGGGTGAGTCTTTAAATGACACAAGAAAACAGTTCTTATATCTTTAGCACTATGCTGTATTTTTGATAATAGATGGCTTTATGACATCCATTAATTTACCAGACATGGTTTCAAGTAGTTTTTCTTTTTCTAAAAATTAAATCCATCCTTTGAGGATGACAGTTTGCTTTCAAAAATATAATTTAAAATGCTGTAGAGTTTGATCAATAGTGGAAGTGGAGAGCAGGTCCCAGAGAGCCCCGAGCAGCTCTTCTGTCCACCTTCTCCCCACCAGGAACCACCACAGCTACTGCTGGCCCCACTCACCATCACTGCAACCTTGAGCAGTGAGGCCAAGATCTAGCTTCGAAGGGAGTGGCAGCTAGGATGGCCTCATATTAGCAGTGCCTGAAGTCAAGTTCATCACTAGGAAGTTTTTGGGAACAGTGAAACCATTCAGTGTAAGAAACAAATATGGTTTAATCAGTTGGTGTATTTGTATACCAGACTTCCCCAGGAAGTACCTTTGCAGTGTAAAAGATGGAAAGACTGTCGAGTTTGGTATCACTGAAAGAATAAAAAGGGTGCAGAGGCAGCAAATGTTACAGACCCTGGTAGATTTCCAGTGCCAAGCAGTAAATGTGCAGCAGACTGTACCCTGCTGAATTATAAACACTGTCCACGTTCCAGGGGTCCTCCATGCAATTACCAGTAGAATTTCCAGAATAGTGAGAATGGGGAAAAGAATGCAGGAGTGCTCCTAAAGGCCAGGCCCTAATGCAGGCCATGGTACCTACTTTACTATGTGGGGGAAGCCCTATGCATGTTGATCACAGTATTCCAACCTTCCTGTATGGGGAGAAGTGATGGAGTGTGCTGACAACCAGGGGGTGGGACAGCAAGATAGACCAGTGAGATACAATATGCATTGGGGTTATAAATGACCACTCCACAGGGGCTCTCCTTGCCAAAGACAGCTTAAAGAAGATGGCAGTGAAAGAGATAAGGAAAATCAAGGAGATGAGACCTAAGGTCAGCAGCCACCTCAACATCTGTACTGCTACAACTTCAGTTACCAAAACATGGAAGCCCAGAAAGCCCTAAGTGAAAAGATGGCAAAGAGACAAAGCTCCCGGTCCACCAGTGGAGAATTAGTCCCCTACCAAGGCTGTATAGGGTTGGGCTGAGTAACTGCAAGCTTACCATCTCTGCCATCATTTCACCATTGGTATAATCATCCAACAAGAGGATGTGAATATGAAATTTCTGCAATGAAAATTAGTACAAGGTTGGAGCTGAAGACTTCCAAGTGCATGATTTTTGTTCATTGACCAAATAATTAAAACATTTTGCATTATCTCTGCAGACTGGAGTTTTTATTATCTTTACCTAAAGACATCTCTTTTTTGATAATGGCTAACATTTTTTTTTAAGCCTGGTTTTCCTCAGTTCGCTTAGAAAGGTTTTTAAATTGTCTAATAACTGTAAAAGTTGAGATTTTTAAAAAACCTCATTTTTAATTTGTAATAAATATTTACAACTTAATTTTTTTCAAAGAAGTGAGCAAACTGCAAACACTTGTTAATAAAGTCTTTAAAAATGCTGTAGAATTTGAAAATGTTTTTGAAAATCCTAGATATAAGGAATGTTTTGAGCAATAGACATTCAGTTACATATATTTCCAAGGTGATTATTTTAGAAAATATACCACATATGATTATATTTGTTTAGCAATATTTGCTTTAAAATATCAGTTGTGAGATGCCTGGTTGGCTCTGTTGGTTAACATCTGCCTTTGGCTCAGGTCCTGATCCCAGGGCCCTGGTATTGAGCCCTGCCTTGGGCTCCCTGCCCAGGGAGACTCTGCTTGTCCCTCTCATATGCACTCTCTCCTTCTATTTCTCTTTCAAGTGTTCTCTTTCAAATAAATAAAATCTGTAAAAATATCAGATGTATTACTTGAAAGCTATTACTATTTTTAAAATACTAGAATTTCAATGAATGGTGAGAAAAGTGTTCTATCTTTCCAGTGATCTGGCCCTACCTCCTACCGCCAATGTAATGCCTTTATAGACTTATTTTATTATCCAGTTCAGAGAATTTTTACTCACTACTCTTAAATTTAAATCTTTAATTCCTACAATATTTTTATTGAATTATTGGACTATTTTGTTTATACAACATGTTTTTAATCCACCAGTTCAGTCTAATAATGCTTCCTAATGGTCAAGAGTGGAAATGTATAACCTGATACCATTTCATCATTATTTAAAGATCTTCAGTTTACTGTTTTTAAAATTTCATTATAAACTAATGGATTTAAATGTATTTGAAATTTTTCAGTCTGTATCAGTTACTGTCTTTCTGAAATTAAAATTGTCCCACCTTTGAGCAATGAATATCTGTTCCAGTTGGTTCCTAAGTCCTTTGACCTGACCTTATAGAGTTTGATAGATTGATTCCTTGCTATTTCCTATGACAGTATTTCAGACTCATCCTGAACATTTTGTTGTTTTCAGTCCTGGAATCAGCCATTATTCCATGAATCCTTAGTTTCTATTAGTGTGAAATTAAGGACTTTTCTGTGTTTTAATTTGACCTTCTCTAACTTAAATCTGTATCTTCTTTCTTTTATATTGAGAATACTAGTTGTCAAGTGTACAGAGGGTAATAAGATTAGGAAAGCCCATAGTTCAACATACAACAATCTCTGAACAACACAAGCAGTATTACTCTACTGTTATTATTACTAAAAACAGTTAATTTTTTTTTGCGTATGTTCTCTTCATTCTCCTTGCCATTTTTAAATAGTTTAAGTATGTTATAGGCTGAATTGTATTCCCTCAAATTTTTATGCTGAAGTCCTAGATCCCAGTAGCTTAGAATGTGACCATATTTGGAGATAGGGCCTTTAAAGAGGTAATTAAACTTAAGTGAAGCTATTAAAATGGGTCTTAATTTAATATGAATGGGATCCTTATAAGAGGAAATTAGAATACAAACATGCACAGAGGGAAAATTATGTGAAGATACAGGGAAGAGAAGTTTCAGAAGGTCTGCTGACACCTTGATTTTAGACTTGAAGCCCCCGGAATTGTAAGAAAATAAATTTTTGTTGTTTAAACTATCCCGACTTTGGTACTTTGTTGTAGCAGCCCTAGTAGGCTAATACATGGTATGATCTACACCGTGAATATCCATAGTTATTACATACTATTCTCAACTTTATTTATTTATTTATCTATTTATCTATCTATCTACCTGTCTATCTATTTATTAAAGATTTCACTCATTTATTTGACAGAGAGATCACAAGTAGGGAGAGAGACAGGCAGAGAGAGGAGGAAACAGGCTCCCTGCCGAGCAGAGAGCCTGACACAGGGCCCAGATCCCAGGACCCTGAGATCATGACCTGAGGGAAGGCAGAGGCTTTAACCCACTGAGCCACCCAGGCGCCCACTAGTCTCAATTTTAAACATTCTTAGCTGTAGTCCTATGAGTACTTACATACTTAAGTTTTATCATTCCTTATATTGATGTATTTTGGCTCTCTGAAGCTCATTCTGTAGTGTATTTCTCTAGAAGGGCTTATGGGAATAGTATTTCTTGAGAACTATATTTCATTATTAGTTTATTAAGGGTATTTACACTTGAAGGCGTTTGCCTGCTTATAAAATCCTTGACTAACCTTTCTTTGAATGTCTTAAATATGTTATTAATTTTAATTTTCTTCTGGGTTAAAATGTTTTGTTGAAAATCTGATGACAGTTTTAATATCCTTTCTGTTATAGGTCACTTGTTCTTTTTGCTTATATGTTCAAAGGATTCTTTTTTCTTTATATCTAGTAATTTTGCTAGATATGTCTTGGTTGTTTGGAGTTGATTTCTCAGATAAGTAGTGTGTACTTTCAGTATGTAGTTATACATTTTTTTTATATTTCAAGAATTTTTTCTTACATTGTTTTGTATTTATTATTTTCTTACATTGGTTTTCCTTTTTAGAGACCTGATCTTACATGTTTGATTTACTTCACTTTACTTAACTTTAATTTGTCACTGTGTATGTATGTATTCAAATTATTTTTGGGGTTTCTTATTTTCTTGTTTGAAGGACTCTTATTTCTTGTAGGGTGGGTCAGATAGCAACAAATTATCTAAGCTTTTATTTTTCTGTGAATGTGTTTCATTTTGCTTTCAGACAGCTTTTCTGGATATAAATTTTTGGTTGAAAGGTTTGTCTTTGAGTATTTTGAGTGCTTTATTTCACTGTGTTCTGGCCTCCATTTTTTTAGGTAAGAAGTCAACTTTTGATCTTTTGATCTAAGTGAATAGTCATTTTTTTTTTCATTCTGTTTTTAAGATTATCTCCTTGTCTTTGGCTTCCAGTACTTTTACTGTAATTTTTCTGTTTTTAGATTTCTTTGCTTTTATTTTACTTTGAGTTCATGGGCTTCCTGAATGTGCAAATTAGTGTTTTCCAAAAATTGGGGAAGTTCTCAGTTCATCAACTTTTTTGAATATTTTTCTCTTTTCTCTTTCTTCTCTACTTCTGCTATTTTCATTCTGCATGTTGGTATATTTCGTTGTTTCCCACGTTTCTCTGAGGCGGTAGTCATTTTCTTTACTCTTTTTTGTTTGTTTGTTTTTTGGATTACATACTCTTTATTAATTTGTTTTCATGTGTGCTAATTTCTGTCCTCTGCTTTTTCAGATATTTTGTTGAGCATCTATAGAAAACCTTTCAATTCAGTTACACTTTTCAGCTCTAGAATTGCCATTTGGATTGTTTTTATAGTATTTCTCTCTTAATTGATATTCTCTATTTAATAACTTTCTTTGAAAAGATTTTTTTGGGGGGTACCTGGGTGGCTCAGTGGGTTAAAGCTTCTGCTTTTGGCTCAGGTCATGATCTCAGGGTCCTGGGATCGAGGCCCATATCCGGCTCTCTGCTCAGCAGGGAGCTTGCTTCCTCCACTCTCTCTGCCTGCCTCTCTGCCTACTTGTGATCTCTCTGTCTGTCAAATAAATAAATAAAATCTTTAAAAAAAAAGATTTTTTAAAAAAATTTATTTGACAGAGAGAGAGAGAGACAATGAGAGAGGGAAGACAAGCAGGGGGAGTGGGAGAGGGAGAAGCAGGCTTCCCGCTGAGCAGGGAGCCTGATACAGGGCTAGATCCCAGGGCCCTGGGATCATGACCTGAGCTGAAGGCAGATACTTAATGACTGAGCCACCCAAGTGCAGTATTTAATAACTTTTTAAAAAGATTTATTATTTCAGTGAGAGAGAGAGAAAGAGAGCGAGTAGGGACAGGAGCAAAGGAAAGGAAACATAAGCAGACTCCATGCTGAGCCCCTTGTGGGGCTTGATCTCATGACCCTGAGATAGGAGTAGGAGTCAGATGCATAACTGACTGGGCCACCCCGGTCCCCCGATAGGCTCTGTTTAACATAACTTTGTCAGCATACTTACATTTACTTCTGTAATTACAGTTTCCTTTTAGTTTTTAGAATGTATTTTTAATGGCTACTTTAGAGTCTTTTTCTGTTAAGTATGACATCTGTTTGCTCTCACTGGCAGTGTCTGTTGCCTGCTTTTTTCCATATGTATGGGTTATATTTTCCTGTCTTATTCTATGTCTGTCAATGTCTGGTTGGAAAATGTCCCTACTCTCTTTTTTCTTTTAAAAATTATAACAACTTTATTGAAATGTAATTTACATTTCCTACAATTCACTCCATTTAAGTATACAAGTAAATTAAGTAACTTACAGAGTTGTACAGACATCACCACAATCCAATTTTAGAACATTTCTATCACCCCACATGCCTATTGGCAGTCACTCCTCATTCTCATCCCTATCCTTCTTATACCATTTTATATAATAACAATTGTGCTTCTGAAAATCCTTTAAGGAATAGTTTAGTGAATATTGATATTTATTCATAAGTGTGCTTATTGACTTTAATATAGAATTTTGAGATGTTGGAAGTGATCTAAAAATACCAAAAATGGAGTAAATATAAGAAAATCATATTTTAAATAGATTATAATTATTTAAATTGTATCATAATTTTTAAAATTGTTATACTTAAATAATTATGATGTAAGATTGTTTTCCTTCTACAAACCAAAGTTGGGAATATATTATTTGCATTGTAGATGGAAAACTTAAGGCCAGTTCTTTTTTAAATAAGAATATGTTTTATTAGACTTACATTATATTTCCCAAAATGATTTTATGACTTCCCAGAGAATATGTTAAAATTTATTTATTCCATTGTAAGCAATATGAACAAAATGAAAGTAAAGATTTTGTTCCAGACGGTAGAATGTCCATACATTTCAGAATTGTTAAAATGCCAATGTGGAAAAGCTAATTACAGTATTAAACAATCCCTTTGTCGGTATTTCAGTCATTTTTAGAAAGCAGGTATTCCGAGTTCTTAAGCAAGATAGACATCTAAAAAAGATAGGAAGAATTAATGATCTGTTTCAGACATTATTTTTAAGAGAAGAGTAACCATGTTACTCAACAGTATCTTCAGTTTTTCTAGTACTTTTCACTTAAATTCATTGAAGATTATAAGAACGAATTATATTAGTAATTATTGGTATAAGACTTTCAGTTGAAAAAAGATTTTATTGCTTAAGTTCAATGTGTGGTGAATAACACTGGTGATTTCATAGTCATACTTCATGATTGCTGTGTTTCTCAAAGCAACCAACTCTTTTATACATGTCATAAGTAAAGGAAAGGGCACAAAATACCAGAAAGAAGGCAAAAAGAGCCAAAGAGAGATATTCAGAGACGTAAAAACTGAGAAGTGGTAGGTTTTAAGCAATGGTACAAAACAAAGTTTTGTGATTGAGGTGAATCCAGAAAGAAGACCAAAGACCAAAATCAACGACGAAACAGGGTAATATATTTTTAGTCTTAAAAGTATGAGTGCAATTAAATATAAAGTGGATGTATTTTGTCAGAAAGAGATTAGAAAATAAAAAAGCTAAATGTTAAAAAAAAGAGAGGAATGCGTAATTTTATTTTAAATTCTGAATTTTCCCGGAATAAGGAAAAGTCCTTTAAAGTGGCTTTAAAATGACTACAGGAAAAACTGAAATGATTGTATTCGGATGAATTTCCTCATACAACTTTAAAATTCAGAGAACGTTTGTGAAGGTATTTCTATGCCTGGAGCACTATTACAGGCATTATGGAACATGCAAAGCTGTAAATTACCTTTAAGGAAGTTATAACCATGTAAGAGAAAAACATACAAAAAGCTAGAAAGTGAAGTTGGTTGAATTTATAATCATGATATAATCTGAGAACAGTAAGTCTAATGGAATCATGGAAAAGGATTCTGATTGTAGGAACTGAGAAGTGCTTCATAGAGAAAGATAGCTTTAAAACTGGTTCGGTCAGACCCGTGAAGCTTCTAATCTTTAAATTTTTTTTCCTGCAAGGATGACAGTTAGAATTTGCAAAACAATCTTTTAAAACCTATCTACTTACAAAATTTCTTAATTAAAATTTTGAGTAGCATTGACACAATGTTATGTACATTTTAAGTGTATAGCATAGTGACTTGACAATTTTATACATTATGCTATGTTCAGTACAACTGTAGCTGGCCCTTTGTCACCATTCATCACTGTTACAATATCATTGACTATATTCTTAATGCTGTGCCTTTTATTCCTGTGACTTAGTCATTCCATAAATGGAAGCTTGTATCTGCAGTCCCCTTTACCCATTTTGCCCATCCTTCTCTCCCACTCCTCTCTAGCAACCATCATCTTCCATATCTTGGCTATTATAAATAATGCTGCAGTAAATATAGGGGTGCACCTATCATTCCAAATTGGTGTCTTCATTTTCTTTATGTAGATATGCAGTAGTGGAATTACTAGATTATGAGGGTATTTCTATTTTTAATTTTTCAAGGACCCTCCACATTTGTTTTCTATAGTGGCTGAAAATAAACTCAAAAACTCAAAATTGAGTAAGGACCTAAGTGTGAAACCTGAAAACCATAAAAATCTTTGAAAAGAACACAAGCAATATTTTCTCTGACATTGGCCTTTGCAACATTTTTCTAGATATGTCTCCTAAGGCAAGCGAAACAAAAGCAAAAATAAACCATTAGAACTGCATCAAAATAGCAAGTTTTGCCCATTAGAACTGCATCAAAATAGAAAGTTTTGCACAGTGAAGGAAACTACCAGCAAAGTGAAAAGGTAACTTAACTGAATGAGAGATTTCACAAATGATGTAACCGATAAGAGGTTAATATCCAAAATATATAAGGAACTCATGCAGCTCAACTCCCCCCAAAAACAATCTAATTAAGAAATGGGCAGAGGACCTGAGTAGACATTTTTTTCAGAGCAGACATACAGATGGCCAGCAGACACATGCGAAGATGCTCACCATCCCTAATCATCAGGGAGATGCAAATCAAAACCATAAATAGATATCGTTATGCCTTTACTTAGAATGGCTAAAATAAAAAGACAAGAAGTAAATGTTGGCTTAATTAATTTCAGAAAGCATTCAACCTTATTTCTGATTTTACCCATGTTGGAGTAACTGGTACTATACTTCTGTAAATGACTATAAAAATGGGCAGCATGTACAAAACATCTGTTTTTAATGCTTATCAATACACAGCACAGGCCTGAGATCCTTGAGAGTAGAAATATATTTAAGATGAACTTGGTATTGACTCTTGAGATCTGCCTGGGGCCAATAAAAATATTTCTACATGTTCTAGCTGTGAAGGCAGCTGAACTGAGGAAGCTGAGATCAGAATTCAGGACAGCTTGAAACAGCTAGAATACGTGGAGTGGGGCAAAAAAGGAGCAAGCTGTTGATAGGGGCAGAAGTCTTTCTGAGCATTTCCTGTGCATTCTTTGCCAAGGATAGAGCTGTCCATTAATTGGAGAGACTCCATGAGCCTAGCAGAAAGCAGGTGATCACTAGGCAGAAGAGAGGTAGTGGAGGTCACACAATTTGAGACGATGGAATGTCAACCCAGTGAGAGGAGGTTTATTTTCCACATGGTTTGGCGCTCAGTAGTTATTATACAAATGAATGATGGTAATGGTACCGAGATTTTTGGAGTTTTACTTTACTGGATTATACTTATTTATACATGTGTCCAACCAAGTCATTTCTACAAAGTGTATCTTTTATGGTTATATAACACTGATTGCTTTTACAGTTTAATTTTTAAAATTTCTAGCCTATCACAGTATCCATTCTTTTATGCAACTACATGTGTGTTAAAAACTTTTATTCAGGGTGCCTGGGTGGCTCAGAGGGTTAAGCCTCTGCCTTCGGCTCAGGTCATGATCTCAGGGTCCTGGGATCAAGCCCCACATTGGGCTCTCTGCTGGGCAGTGTGCCTGCTTCCCCCTCTTTCTCCGCCTGCCTCTCTGCCTATTTGTGATCTCTCTCTCTGTGAAATAAATAAACAAATAAAATCTTAAAAAAACACTTTTATTCATATTAGAAGAATGAGTTACATGAAGTTGCTTAATATTGGCAAATGACTACTTAATTTGATATAAGTAATTTCTTAGTGTCATTGTGTTAAATATTTCTCTTAGATATTGGTTGGTATCAGTGATATGTTTTTTTAATATTTGAAATATTATAGTTACAGTGCTGATACTTGATATTTCTGCCATTATTATAATTTTTAAATATTTGATTTATGTGGGGACACTTGGGTGGGCTGAGTTGGTTAAGTGTCTGACTTCGGTGCAGGTCATGATATCAGGGTCCTGGATCAAGCCCCATGTCTCAGGCTCTGCACTCAGTGGGGAGTCTGCTTCTCTCTCTCCCTCTGCTCCTCTCCCCGCTTGTGCACGCACTTTCTCTTGCTCTCTCAAATAAATAAATCTTTAAAAAGAAGATTTGATTGGGTGAACAGTTCTCCATTCTGTTGAAGTACTGACTTCACTGAAATTTTCTATGCTGATCTAGTTGCCATTTGTTGACATATGTTTGTGACTATAATCTTTTCTTTTTTGCTTATTAAGAGGTGGTATGGGTGCTGGGTGGCTCAGTTGGTTAAGCGACTGCCTTCGGCTCAGGTCATGATCCCGGAGACCCGGGATCAAGTCCCACATTGGACTCCCTGCTCGGCAGGAAGCCTGCTTCTCCGTCTCTCACTCCCCCTGCTCATGTTCCCTCTCTGGCTGTGTTTCTCTCTGTCAAATAAATAAAATCTTTAAAAAAAAAAAAAGAGGTGGTAGTAATGATTGTAGGGCATGCAATTGAATTGAATTCATCAGTATATCAAATATTTATTATATTCAAAGAAGTCTTCTAAGCTTTTAAGATTAAAAAAATCAAGCTTATATTCTTTATGAGAATAATTATATCCCTAAATGTTTATGATTGAGAGTTAATATGTATATCTGAAAGGAAATATAATGCAAATACTATTAAAGTTTTGTGGGAGAATGATTAATTTCATCTACAGAGGCTTTAGGAACTCTTTGTTGAAAAAGTTTTTTAGGGGATGCCTGGGTAGTTCAGTCAGTTAAGCATCTGCCTCCTGCTCAGGTCATGATCCCAGAGTCCTGGGATTGAGCCCCACACTGAACTCCCTGCTTCTTCCTCTGCCTGTCGTTTCCCCTGCTTTTGCACACACACTCTCTCTCTGACAAATACATGAATAAAATCTTTTTTAAAAAAGGTACTTTATGGTTCTTGAAAAATACATAAATTTCAGAGGATGAACAAGACATGATGACAGAATGAGAGTGAGGGCATGATTACAGGGATAGAAGCAAAGGAAGTGTAGGATGTGTTTATGGATTAATCCACAATCAGGAATGGCTTCATGGCAGAATACAGAGTATATACTCCGAGTGGTTTATGGTGGAATGTGAGGGTGATTATGATAGGTTGAAACCAAGTTACTGAGGATTTTGAATATCAAAATAGTAAATTTTGATTTTCCAGTCATTTGAAATCATAAAAAAATTGTAGCAGAAGAATGGATTGAGCCTATTTATATATTTTCCTGGAGAAGTTTGGAAATGTAGCTATTAGAGCCTGAATTATTTTTAATGAATTCAGATGGATTATTCATTTTGAAAGGAAAATTCTAAAATGTACAGGTGGCAACATACTCTTAGTTACACATCAGGAAATATAAATCATGGAATGCTGCAATGTCATAACCTATTAAAATCCGCAACACTTGGGGCACCTGGGTGGCTCGGTCGTTAAGCATTTGTCTTCAGCTCAAGTCATGACCCCGAAGTCCTGGGATCGAGCCCCACATCAGGCTCCCCACTTGGCGGGAAGCCTGCTTCTCCCTCTCTCACTCCCCCTGCTTGTGTTCCCTCTCTCGCTGTGTTTCTCTCTTTCTCTCTTTCAAATAAATAAATAAAATTTTAAAAAAACTCAGCAACACTTGTCACATAGTGATCCTGGAAGAGCAATAGGTATCGCCATACACACACACACACACACACACACACACACACACACACACACACACATCTGTATTATTCTTACATAATTTCAATGGAAAATGTCTATATTCTTGACATTGGTGAAGTTTTCAGGTATTAGTATTAGAAAATAACAATTAGGTTGCTTCAGCGTCTTGGCTGTTGTCGATAATGTTGCAATGAACATGGGGATATGTAGATCTTTTTGAATTAATATTTTTGTTTTTTGGGGGTAGATATCTAGAGGTGGAATTGCTGGGTTATATGGTAGGTAGTTCTATCTTTAAGTTTTTTAATAAACTTTTTTAAAGTTTTTAAAAATTTATTAGAGAGAGAGATGAGTGATCATACACACACACACATATGCATGTGTTTGTGTGGGAGGTAGTAGGGAGGAGAGCAGAGAGAGAGGGAGAGAATCCCACACAGACTCTGCTTGAGTGTGGAGCCCAAGGTGGGGCTCAGTCCCAGACTCCGAGACCATAACCTCAGCCAAACCAAGAATCAGACTCTCAACACTGAACCAGGTACCCCTCTTTTTAAGTTTTATAGAATATGTCATACTGTTTTCCACAGTTGTTGTATTTACATTTCTATCAACACTGCAAAAGGATTCTCTTTCTTCCACATTCCTGACAACGCTTGTTTTATCTTGTCTTTTTGGTAATAGCCATTCTAATAGGTGTGAGGTGATAGCTCATTATGGTTTTCATTTTCATTTTCCTAATTAGTGATATTGAGCATTTTCTCATGTGTCAGTTGGTTATCTATATGTCTTTTTTTGTGGAAAAAAATGTCTATTCTTCTGCCCATTTTTAAATCAGATTTTTCTTTGTTGAGTTATAGGAGTTTTTTTAATATATATCTTGGATATTAACCTCTTATCAGGTACATGATTTGTAGATATTTTCTCCTACTTGATAGCTTGCTTTTTCATTTTGTTGGTGGTTCCTTCACTGTGCAGAAGCTTTTTAGTTTGATGTAGCCCACTGTTCCACTAGTTTATTTTTGCTTTTTTTGCCTTTGCTTTTGTCTAATCTAAAAGATTCCTTAATATAAGGTAGCTCTACTGGCTAGAGCCTATGTTCCTCTTCCTCCAGTTGCTATTCCCATCATTTACACATTGCTTTTCTTGGTATAATATCATCAACGTAAGGAAGCACCACTTCTCTACTTTATTAAACTCCAGCTTGCCCGTGGGTCATCCAGCTCTTTGACTCCCACTTCCTTATTTGGTCTTCTTCTCCAGTGTTTTAATGTCATATATACTCTCCTCCCAAATTCCCTCAAATACTTTTCATTTCTACAAACTAACTCATATGTTTTACTCCTCCAAAATAGTGGTCTATTGATCAGTGCTTTGTAACATAAGTAAATAATCAAATATATTTGTGAAATTTTACTTGAAAATGGTTGGATTAGAAACATAAGTATAAACATTTTGAGTATGTATAATTCTACCCAAATACCTATTCACACGTCTATTTTTTAATACCAGAACAGCCAATGAAGACGGCAAATTAAATTGGTTTTATGTTACCAATATTACTACCTAATATAGTTAACTCATAATTTCATTCAGATATTACTTTTTAAAAATTCTTTTTTTTATTATAGTTGTTGTCTATTCTTTAGTGCAAGAGGGACTGAAATATAATCTTTATTTTAAACCAGAACATGTGTTAAGCCCAACTGTTGACTCTAGATTAGGAAGTAAGAATCTGTGAGTTACATAAACAGATTAAATTTTGAAACTCTGAGGTGGCAAATAAAGTTCTACATTCCATTTAATTGGGAGGAGAAAGGAAGTTTTGATCCAAAGCACTGCAATTTTTTAGCTTATTTCTTATATCAAGATATGTAAATGTGCTTACATTTAAAAGACAAAACGTACCAACCATAGTCAAATATGTATAAATTTTTATTTATTCATGTAGCTCTTGTATTGGTAAATGCTTAGTAAATGGTTTGTGTCCAAGTTCAAGGAAGGGAGGCTCTCGGATACTAGTTTAAAGGTCAAAAATGGGCTAAATTTGGCCTGGCGTATTTGGTCTGCATAGTGTTTTTAAACATTAGCATTAAATTACAAATTAGATGATTTTATAAAGAAGTCCAGAGTTCATGTTTCTTTCGAAAAATAGTGAAGAAATGGAAACATGGTACAATAATTGATTTGAGCTAAGCATTGCACTGTCTACTCTGAAGAAATCCCCACGCAGCCTGCTTCATTTATACACATATCTATTTGCCTCCTGTAAAAGTCTAAGTTTGGAACATTTGGTTTAATCTTACTGTAACATTAAGGTAATGGGGCTGTATTAAATGATTTCTAGGATACTTACTAAATAAAGGTCTAGAGATAATCAGTGATAGAGTCTGGATTATAATCCAGATCACTTCACCATTAATTCATTAATACTGACTATGAGGCAGAAGACTTGGCATTGTGTCTTGGCATTATCGCTTCCAGATCTTAATCTAACATTCAGTTTTCATAGTTGTAAGTTGAAAATAATCATAATAATACCATGTGGTTTTTGCAAAGGTCAAATATTATTTGTCTTTGTCAGGTTTATATCTAAAAAAATTCTAACAATAATTTTCTTTCTTTTTTTAAAAAAAAAGGTTTTATTTGATAGAGAGTGTGATAGAGAGCATGAGAGTGGGCTGAGGGGCAGAGGGAGAAGCAGACTCCCTGCTGAGTGGGGAGCACATTGGGCTTTCTGATTACAACTCGTACATCTTTGTTATTTCTCTGTATAAAGTGATGACATGTTTTAATGAAGGTTTCTGGGTTTAATATGACTTTCTGTTGCTTTTGTGGATAGTATTGTTACTCAGTATGCTGATACACTTTTTATCGTAGAGACATAAATATTTTTGCATTTACATTTTTCATAGTCTTAATGATAATCATTTTTCTATATAAATCATTCATGTACTGGGTGCTGCTTACTCATGTAAATATTTTTAAAAGTGTTAACCAGGAAAATTAAATTTATGTTATGAAATATTAAAAGCCTTTTACTACAGATTTAATAACATCTGGCTTTATATTTTTTCTAATAAAATTATTTAGAAATAATCAAAAAACGTGCAGCTCTGAGTGTGTTTATTAACATGAGGAGTAAAATGTAACTCATAGAATTGAAGTGAAAATAATACCACTGACTAAAACCTGACACTTAGAAGGGTCAAATCGTCTATTACCTTTAATGTTTCTCTGCTTTAAAACTTTAGAGTTTTATTGTGTTACATTTAAAAAGAGTATTTAATTTAATTTTATTTTTTCAGAGCACCTTCAAATTTAAATCTGAGAGTGACATTCATTTGGCCGAACATCATAAACAGGTTCTGTATGATGGGAAACTTGCGAGTAGTATTGCCTTTACATACAATGCTAAGGCCACTGACGCTCAGCTATGCTTGGAATCATCACCAAAGGAAAATGCATCAATTTTTGTTCATTCCCCACATGCTCTAATGCTCCAGGTAGGTGAATAGTAGCTTTGTTTAATATTCTCAGTAAGCATTAACAGTATGTATTTTACGTATTAAACCTTGCTAATCTGTAGATCGGTAGTTGCTGTTTATTTTTGTTTTTTGTTTTTTGTTTTGTTTTGTTTTCTAGTCCTTTGAATGACATTTTGGCCTTTTTTCTTATTTTCTTATTTTTATTTTAGGCAATATACTTTACCATGGACTAGTCTGTCTCCTTAGTAGGAAATCTGTCATCTTGGTTAAACTTTATGTTCTATATCTTTTGAAATAAATCAGTTAATTAGCTGAACAGATAGTTGTCAGACAGAAAAATATACTTTGCTTTAAGAATGTACTAGTATAACGCCCCCATGTAAAAATTACTTGAAAATCTTTAAATGCACTAATAATATTTCTTATTCTAAACTGTTTTTTGATTTATAGCTTTATATTTTCAGTATTAAAATCTCAACTTCAGATTCAAATTTAAAAGTGGTTGGCAAAAATATTTCAAGTTTTTATTTTATATCTGGATTAAAAATTTTGTAATTGAGGGATTTAAAATGTCTATGTTTTTAATTTTTTTTACAAATGTATTGGGAACAAGGAAATAGTGATAACTTTATGCTTCAGGAGTTAATACACATTTTTGTTTTTGAACATAGGATGTGAAAGCTATAGTGACACATTCAATTCATAGTGCAATTCATTCAATTGGAGGGATTCAAGTGCTTTTTCCACTTTTTGCCCAACTGGATAATCGACAGCTCAATGATAGTCAAGTGGAAACAACTGTCTGGTAAGTTTTCTTTAAATGTGTAGTTACTTATAATTTTTACACATTTAGATTATGCCTGGCATAGTCGATGCTGTGTAAATTTATAACACTTTGGTTTTTATCCCTGAAGTACTGATAAAATTTTCTTTAGGACTAAGGCAGATATATATTTATACAATACTAAAAATTGACACTTAAAACCATAAAGGAATGACTTCCTTGATAATAAATCACAACTTCTTACCAGATGTAGCATGATTTTAATACAAATTGAGTAAAAAATACTAGTCCCAACCTTACCCTTTGGATCATCCATGAAATCCTGTTAGCTTAAACAAAATTACTAGGGTAAGGTTTATCCTGAAAAAAAGGTATTTGATAACAATTTTTATAATTCACATATTATATATTAGTATTATTTCATACTTATGTTATAATTTAGCATAATACTAATTGATATTAGCTTTCCTTTATACATAGTTCATAGATGAAAATCCAGATCTGCCCAGTGTCATATCCGTGTTTATATAAAAATTCAGTTATTTTCCAATTAGGTTTATTTCATGTGCAATTCTGTAGCTTCCTTCCTTTTTATTAAAACATACCTCATGCATTGCTGATTTAATTTTATAACAGTTATTTCTATACAAGTTAAATATAAATTTTTAACAACTATTTTTACTCTGTACATTGCTATGTTTGGAGAATTTAAGGAAAAAAAAACTATATAGGAAAACATTTATTTTTACTCCAGAAGCAATATAGGAATGCTTCCCTAATACGTACACATATACATGAAGTTCTTCATGGGTTATCTGATTTTGAATTGTTGGAAAACCTAGTGCATTAAGCAAAGATGGAAAAATAAATTTAAAGTCCATTGGGATGTAACATGATTTTTTTCATATTTATTATCTAAATAAGCTATTAACAAAATTTATTTTAATTTCTAATAATATTTCCCTGTCTTAAGACCACCTTTATGTATAGTATTAACATGAGTATAAATGTGACCTGTACATTTACAAACCCAGCTCCTATGCATGGGTCATGGTTTTTTTTTTTATATCAGTGTAAAGGTTGGAGTCTTGAAGCAAAAATCTTTGAGGTGAGACGGAATCTTGAGATGATGCCCTGCTGTGATACTATTTTGCTATAAGATCTTAAGTAATTTCACTAGGAATGGGGGTGGATACCATCCTGGTGGAAAGATGAAACTTTAAATTTCAGTCCTGGATCGAAATTCAAAATGTTTTGCTCTTTATCATCTAAGTGAACCAATACACATTGTAATCAGTAATTAAACGCTTAGTAAGTTCGATGAAAAGTTGGGGATGAAGTAGCCTTTAGCAAACTCCCATGTGTAATTTAAATATTCCTTTTGAATTAATATTGTCTATAATCATTTTAACCGGAAATGGAATTTGTTGCTCTGTGAAGAAAAATTAGAAAGATTATGTAGTTTGAAAATGTTATAACTAAAACTATCATAATAATATCTCCACGAATAGCTGTTATAAAATCTTAGTGCTAAAATCATATTTTAACAGGTTATCTGGTCCATTCATCCAAGGCACATGGTTATTTTTCATTGCCTGTCTTCAAAATTCATTTCAATGTTTATATTTTGGTATTTAAACTGTATTTATTTCATCTTGGAGATAGAAGACAATGTAAGGGGTCAGCAACCTGATTTTCATTTTTATTTGTTTTTAGTTTTTTTTAAATCATTCATCTTAATTTTTCTCTGTAATAAATAACTTCAACTTTTGCAGTGAGATTCATGTTCTTAGTTTAAATCCAACAGAAAACATATAAAAAGTATCACTATCTTTTTAGTAATAATACATACCCAATTCCAAGCTACCCTGCAATTCAGTTATGTGCTATTTTGAATTCTTATCTAATACTTTTGCATTAATTGTGTCAAAGCCCTTGATGTCTCAGGTTGACTCTTTTGTGGATAATTGTATCTGTCAGTAATAAAGTCTTTTGTTATTCGAAGTTTTGAAGGGGGCCATTATAGATAAATGTGTACATGAGTGGTACAGTCTTTTGGTTTTTAAAATGTTAAAACCAAGTTATTAAATGGGACTTCTCCCTCTACTTAAAGAACCCAGATTCTTAGCTTTAGGGCAAGGGTCGGTAGAGTTTCTTGTTTTCTGGCTCTATCATAAATTCATATAGATGAATGAGGTCTTGAAATAGGATATATCTTATTTTTAGTTATTATTAAATTGTTCTAGATGAAGTTTTTAAATTTCAAGAGAAAATTAGGTATATTCTTTTTTTTGAAAATTTGTTTGCATAAAACATATGCCAACAGTAATATTATCTATATTTTAATTACTTTAGGGGGAGATTAAGCTAAGCTATTAAATCAGTTACTTCTCGTCTTTTGTGTTTTAAGCTGAAGCATTTACATGTTCCTTGCTCCACTCAGTAATCCTTGTTTATGAAACTTTTTATTGTTTCTCTGGTGGCACTATTATGTTGTTCTTAGAAATCTTAATGAGTTTTACTCTACATAAGGGTCTTAGTATTAAAATAATTTATTGAAATAATAATCTTATTATCTGAAGTCTTTATAAATTGGCCTTGGGCAGAATTTTTGTGGCTTTGTTTTTTCATGAAGGCTATGTATTATGGTTGTTATGTGTGGACTTTCAAGTCAGACAGATTTGGGTTCAAATCCCGAGTTTACTATATTATTAGTGCACCTTTGAATATGTTAACAATTTAGTGCTTCTGTTTCCACCATTATAAAATTGCAGTGATAATAGCACATTGGATTATTTAGATTAAATGTGATAAAATACATAGATTGTTATAGTAAGCCCTCAGTACATACTGGGTTTTGTTACCATAACGATGGGCTAGATGATCTACCAGAGTATCTCTAATACTAGTTTTATATTTTAAAAATTATATATCATTAATCTTGGAAATTGGTTGTTATAATATGTTACTTTATATTTGAACTTCTATCAATGTTAGCATTTACAATAGAGACTTAAGTAATTAGGGCTTACATTTTGAACTTTAGTTGTCGTGATGAAAACTGGTTTTGAACTATCCATTTTCTAGATATGGTGGCTTAATATAGAGGTTGTGTAAACTCAGGTTCTGAAGCCAACACCAATTCAAAGAAAGCCTGGAAGGGTTCAAGATGATTTTTGTTTAGCTGGTTTTTGGGTCTTGTATAGCTGCCCCTTTAGTACTTAAATTACCAGGAATAACACATTTTGTCGCCTTTTCTTTTAATATGTAGTTTTAGCTTTTATCATGGCACAAAAAATTTACTAACAAAATGAGTAGATAAATATTACGTGACATCGCAAACAGTATTTTTGATGTTAAATGTTTTTGGTAAGTAAATTAGTGCCAATATGTAGGTACCATTGTGATTTTCTCTATTCATAATGATTCTCAAGCCCTGTGATCACCTTGAGTCATTTTGCCAAGTGATAAATGCTGTTTGGATGTTTTGTCTCTCCTTAGGAACCATTTTATATTGGACTTGTCAGTTTCAGTCCAGTGACTATTGAGAGCAATAACTAAACAAATTGCCTTTCATTAGACATTTAATAAATAGTTAATGACTAAAAGAATGAACAAATAATAAATTATTTCAAGAAGTATAATTCTAATCTTGAAGTAATCATATTTTTTGTATTTTGTATCTCAGAATGACTCAATAAGTTAGAAATTTCATTTTCCTTTGATTTGGATGATCAGATACATGGTAAATGCCATATCTTTTTCATATAGTCCACCCTCCTTTTTTCAGAACATATGTTATTAAATTCTTTACATGATATAAAATCTTTTTTGTGTGATATGGGAAGAATTGGCTTTGAAAAAATACATCTTCTGGTGCAAGATATAGATAGGCTTTTGTATATTAAACAACTAAAAATACATCAAGAAATTCTCATTAGAGACAATGTGATGCAATGAGCAGGACTTCTGTTGTGTCAGACAGATTAAGACTCAAACCAATATCTGTACTATCTGATCTTAGGTGATGGCAGTTGTTCAAGGGTATGTAAGAGTAGTAGTACATTTACTTAGTACTTACTATGTACCAGTCTCTGTAACTGCAATATCTCATCTAATACTTTTTTGCTGATGAGGGAGAGAAAAACAGAGTAACTTCCTCAACACACAGCCCTAAGTGGAAGATTAGAACCAGGATCCTAATCCTGAAAGCCTGACTCCAGGGCCCATTGTGGACAACTCTGAGAATCACTTTTGCCAGCTGTGGAATGATTTTTAGTAATGCCAACTTTATCAGACTGTAAAATGAATTAAACTAAGATAGTATATGTGAAATATCTACCATAATCTCTGGTACATAATAGACATTGAATGTGTTTTCTCTGTTTCCTCAGTAAACATTAGTCTATTGATATGATATAATTTTGTATCACTAAATTTTTTTCTAATGCTGTTTTAACTCTGAAAAATTTGTAAACTAAAATTCAATCTTGAGTGATAGCTTAAATAAATTCTTTTAAATATATAAATATTTTTCTCAGAAAACTCTTCTTTTTGTTTTTTAGTTATGAAACACGTTTTTTGGTAGACAGCTTCTTGGGATGTGAGATATAAAAAAAATTAGAGAATCCCATAAGAAATTTATGTTAGTGACCTATCATTAAGAATCTTCTTGTAATGTGAATATTCATGACTCGCTAATTTGTTTAGTGAACTTAAATGAAGATTTCTATTCTTTCTTTTTTCTTTTTTCTTTTTTTTCTTTCTTTTCCTTTTCATTTCTTTCTTCTTCTTCTTCTTCTTCTTCTTTTTTTTAATAGATGGAGAGGGAGAGGGGTGGGAAGGGGCAGAGGGCGAGGGAGAGAGAATCCCAAGCAGGTTCCAGCCCAACACAAAACCTGACACTGGTTTGGATTTCACAGCCCTGAGATCATGACCTGAGCCAAAATCAAGAGTTAAAGGCTTAACTGACTGAGCCACCCAGGCTCCCTGAAGATTTTTTTTTTTCTTAAAATGTATTTTGCTCATCAGTTATTCCAATGATTATCTTGAATTTTATAACCCCCTTAATAATTAAGCTATTCTTTTAATTAGAAATTTCATTGTAAAGTCCTGATTGGCACTACTGTCATGTGTAAACCAACCAAATTGCCTGGAAATTTCAACATTTCAGTGACAACCTAAATCAGATTTTCCCTTATGCTTTGACATGGCTTAAAAATCCTTTGTCTAGTCATGTTTTATGATTGTTAGTTCAGGGAAAATTACCTATTACACATACAATGTCTACAATTTTATTATATAGTTTTAACTCAACTGACAAAAAATGAAATGTGATTGATTAATGATTGTCTCTCTTGTGTAGGTTATTGTTAATATATGTAGAATATAATATTTTGGTTTCCAAAAGCAGTTAAGTATTTTTAAATATACACCTATCAGATTATATTCCCTTTATATTTTCCAGAAAGAATGTATGTGTGTTCCTTCTTACTATATATATTTGCTAGCTTGCCTTTTTTAGTTTACTAAATTATCAATGAAAAATTCTTTAAGTAAAAGAGACACAAAAAGTATAATTGATGTACATGTATTATTACTATTAGAAGAGGAAAAAAGCAAATAATTATTTATTTAGTAAATTTACCTAAAGTACTATGGAATTTATACTGAATTTACTGTGAAAATTAATTTTTAAGAAGTAAGAAATAGAATGCATTAAGTAGTCTGCCTGAAACATAAGGAAACTACAATTTAATGTTCAAATAACTTCCTCTTGTCAGGCAAGTGCTTTATACTCTGTGGAGTCTCTGTAGGAGATATCTAATAATAAAAATTCTAGTTCATCTAGCAATTTAATATATTTGTCAGCTGTCAATAAGAATGGATGTTTTGTTTTATTCTAGATTTATGACTTATGATTTATTGAATTTTCAGATAAGCTGGTGTCTTACAGTCCATTTTAAAGTGTTTTTTATAATGAGTGATTGCTTTCACAATGATTCTTTCATAAAAAGTTTCCTTTAAATTTAGTGAAATGCATTTTTAATGCTGTGTGACTTTGTGCTATTTCATTTTATAGCACCTAATTTTGTTCTGTAGAAATTAAGGCTTTTGCTTTATCTTTGCTGCTCCCCTGCAAAAGATAATTGTTTCATCAAAGAGGTGACTGCAACTTGTTTATTGCAGAAATTTTAGTAACCATAATCACATCTTTACTGAATTAGTTGTCTTAATTTTCTTCTAGTTTGTATATCCACATACGTTCTCCTTTGATATTTCAAATAGTCTTGTCACAGTCTTGTTACTTTTCACATGGAATAGCATTCATCTCTTCTAACTTTTCTGTCTTTATATTCCTTTTGAAAGTAAGAAAAAATCTTCATTCATTTTGGTTTTATGGTAATCACAGAGTCTAAAACTAAAATAAATATTATTTGCTTTTACAAGAACTTTATCACACGCTGATCTCTTAACCTTCAGAAGCCCAGATTTCCTAATGAAAAGTGAATCTCCCCATTGTTGAGGCCCTTTTTCTTTACTCTTCCCTGGATGTGATGATCATTATGTGCACTGATTTGAAACTTTAAGCAAAGAATTAAGAAGGTATCATTAGGAGATTCTAGTCAGTTTAGTATTGTAATTTTATTTGCTTTTACTTTATTTTGTTTCTAGGTCTGTGGTCTTATTACCTAGGCTGACAACTCCCAAACTTTTTTTCTAGTTATCTTCTATTTAGGTCCATATACTTAACCATGTAGAAAGTATCTCAGAATCAACATGCCTTAAATAAAAATCCAAAACTTTATTCTCTGTGTAATTTCTTATTGCTTTTGATATTCTTTTTATTTTTAAATTTTAGAATTTGTTTTATTTTTTTTTAAGTTTTTAAAAAATTTATTTGATAGAGAGAGACAGCCAGAGAGGGAACAAATGGGGAGTGGGAGAGCGAGAAGCACGCTTCCTGCGGAACAGGGACCCTGACCCGGGGCTCCATCCCAAGACCCTGGAATCATGACCTGAGCTGAAGACAGACACTTAATGACTGAGCTATCCAGGTGCCCCAGAATTTGTTTGAATTTTGTTAAAAACTCCATCTTTTTAGACAGTTTTAGGTTTACCATAAAATCAAGAAGATATAGCTATTTCCTATACACTCCTTTTCCCCACACATACATACTTTCCTCCTTAATCAACATCACTCACTAGAATGGCACATATTTTACCAAGGATGAAACTAAATTGTTACAGTATAATTATTCAAAGTCTGTAGTGTGTCTCAGAATTCACTTTGGTGTTTTACATTCTGTGGGTTTGGACAAAAGTATAATGACCTATATCTATCATTATAATACCGTAAAAAGTATTTCCACTTCCCTAAAAATTCTTGGTGCTCCACTTATATATCCTTTTCGTACTCATGCTCTCCACCTGGAAACCACTGGTGTTTTTATTGTCTCTAATAGTTTTGTCATTTCCACAATGTCATAGTTGAAATCATACAATATGTAACCTTTTTAGATTGTCTTCTTTCACTTAGTAATATGCAGTTAGGATCCTTCCATGGCTTTTCATGACTTGATAGTTCATTTCTTCTCAGCACCGAATGTATATATTCCTTGGTCTGTATGTAGCACAGTTTATTCATTCACCTATCAAAGGACGTGTTGGTTGTTTACAAGTTTTGGCAATTATGACTAAAGCAGCTGCAAAAATTTTGTAGGTTTTGCTGTGGACTTAAGTTTTCAGCTCCTTTGGGTAGATATTAGGGAGCATGATTGCTGGTTCATATAAAAAAGTATGTTTAGTTTTGTAAGAAACCTCTCAACTGTAAATGAGAGTTCCTCGTGCTCCATAACCTCATTAGCATTTGGTGTCCTCAGTGTCCTAGAACTTGGCCATTGTAGAAAGTGTGTAGTGGGATCTCATTGTTTTAATGTGCATTTACCTGATGACGTGATATAGAGCATCTTTTTATATCTTTATTTGTCATCTACTTCAGTGAGATATCTGTTTAGGCCTTGGGTTCATTTTTTTAATCAGCTTTTCTGTTTTCTTATTCAGTTTTAAGAAATTTTTTATATTTTGAATAATAGTGCTTCATCAGATATGTCTTTGGCAGATATTTTCTCCCAGTCTGTGGCTTGTTTTTTAATTCTCTTGATATTGTCTTTCCTGGAGAAGATTTTAATTTTAATGAAGTCCAACTTACCAATTATTTCATCAGATTGTGTCTTTGGTGTTGTATCTAAAAAGTCATCACCATACTCAAGGTCATCTATGTTTTTTCTTATGTTATCTTCTAGGAGTTACTTAGTTTTGCATTTTACATTTAAGTCTGTGATCCATTTTGAATAAATTTTTGTGAAGCATGTAAGATCCGTTTTCCAGATTTACTTTTTCATGTGGTTTACCGTTTTTTTCCATCAGCATTGTTGAAGACACTTTGCTCCATTGTATTTCCTTTGCTCATTTGTCAAAGATCAGTCGACTCTATTTATTGGTGTATTTCTGGGCTCTCTCTTCTGTTCCATTCATTGATCTGTTTTGTTTATTCTTTCACCAGTACCACACTGTCTTGATTACTTAATAGCTTTACAGTAAGTCTTAAGGTTAGTAGTGTCAGTCCTCCAACTTTGTTCTTTAGTTCTCTGTTGGCTATTTTTTGCCTCTTCATATGAACTTTCTACTATATTTGACAATCCATAAAATAGCTTACTGGGTTTTTGACTAGTATTGCACTGAACCTGTAGATCAATTTGGGAAGGACTAACATTTTGACAGTATTTATTCCTCCTGTTCATACACCTGGACTGTCTCTCCATTTATTTAGTTCATTTTTTTATATCATTCTGTAGTATAATTTTTATCATATGGACCTCATATATATTTTGTCAGATTTACAAATAAGTATTTGAGGGGGGATGCTAAAGTAAATGGTACTAAAATTTTAATTTCAAATTCCACTTATTGTTGGTTTATAGGAGAATAATTGACTTTTTAAATTAATCTATTTCCTGCAAGCTTGCTACAATTGCTTATTAGTTCGAAGAGGATTTTTGTGGGTTCTTTTGGATTTTTCTATACAGACAATCATGCCATCTGCAAACAAAGACAGTTTCATGTCTTTCTTGCCAATTTGTATTTTTTCTTTTTTTTGTCACAGTAGCAAGGACTACTAGTATGTTGCCTAGTATGATGTGGAAAAGGAGTGGTGGTGAGAGGGGACATCATTGCCTTGTGTCTGATCTTAGTCGGAAAGCTTTGAGGTTTTCATCATTAAGTGTGATGTTAGCTGTAGTTTTTTTTTTTTTTTTAAGGATTTTATTTATTAGAGCAGGAGAGAGAGAGTGAGCAAGCATTGGAGCATGGGGAGAGGGGAAAGTGGAGGGAGAGGGAGAAGCAGGCTCCCTGCTGAGTGGGGAGCCCATCACAGGGCTCATTTTGGGACTTGATCCTGGGATTATGACCTAAGCTGAAGGCAGATGCTTAACTGATTGAGGCACCCAGGTGCCCCTAGCTGTAGGGTTTTTATAGTTTATATCAAGTTGAGAAAGTTCCTTGACTCATAAGAGTTTTTACCATGAATGGTTGTTCAATTGTGTCAAATGCTTTTTCTGCATCTATTGATATGAGCATGTCATTTTTCTTTTTTAGCTTGTTGATGTGATAGATTATATTAATTGATTTTTGAATCTTGAACTAGCTTTGCTTACAGTGGAGAAATCCCACTTGGTTGTTTTATGTAATTCTTTTTATACTTTTTTGGATACAATTTGCCAATATTACATTGAGGTTTTTTTTTATTTTTGTTTGTAGGATATACTGGTCTATAGTTTTCTTAAAATCTTTTTATCTGGTTTTGGTATTGAGTGATGTGGGCCAAAGAATGAGTTAGAAAGTAATTACTCTGCTTCAATCCTCTGAAATATATTGTAGAGAATTGGTATAATTTCTTTCCATTTAAAATGTTTGATAGAATTCACTAGTGAAACCATCTGGGCCAGTACTGTTCTGTTTTGGAAAATTGTTAAATATTGAGTCAGTTTCTTTAATAGATATAGATCTTTCAGAATGTCTTTCTTTTTGTGTGAGCTTTGACAGGCTGTGTCTTTCAGGTTACTGGCCCTTTTCATTTAGGTTATCAGATCTGTGGGCATAGAATTGTTCCTAGTATTCCTTTTTGTCCTTTTAATTTCCATAGGATCTGTAGTTATATCCCTTCTTTCATTTCTGATATTAGTATTTTGTGGCCTCTCTCTTTTTTTTCTTAGACTGGCTTGGCACTTAATCAATTTTATTGATCTTTTCAATGAATCAGCCTTTTGTTCTATTGATTTCCTCCATTGATTTACTCTTTTCAGTTGCTTTTATTTATACCTTAGTTTGTATTATTTCTTTTCTTCTGTTTACCTTAGATTTAGTTTACTCTTCTTTTTCTAGTTTCCAAAGGTGGAAATGTAGATTATTATTTTAGATTTTTCTTCTTTTCTAGAGCTGCATAATAGAGGTTTGAACACATAATTCCTGTGTGTGGAGAGGTGGCTCCTTGCACGATTGTCACCACCAAACAATTCTGTGTAACACTAGCTGGTTGCCCTACAATTCAATTTAATTCAGTTTATCTTCTTTTTTTTTTTTTTTTTTGAGATTTCATTTATTTATTTGACAGAGAGAGACACAACGAGAGAGGGAGTACAAGCAGAGCGAATGCAAGAGGGAGAAGCAGGCTTCCGGCTGAGCAGGGAGCCCAACATGGGACTCGATCCCAGGACCCTGGGGTCATGAACTGAGCTGAAGGCAGACACTTAACAACTGAGCCACCCAGGCAGTTCTAATTCACTTCTAATACTATCTGCTTGGAGATAGTGTCAGATCCCATATGTTAAGGGCCCAGTCATAGAAGACTGCTGCTCTCACTTTAGACAGCAGTCACAAACCCAGATTATCAGCTGTCCTTTTGACCAACTGACTATAAATTGAGGCTTCATCAACCTCTCCTTGGTCTTCTGATGCCAGGTGTTACCAGGAGATGTGACAGACTTATCAATCAGAGGTTCCTAACTCCTCCAGTTGCATTAATTTGCTGGAGGGTCTCACAGAGCTCAGGGAAATATTTTACTTACTGAATTTCTGGTCTGTTATAAAAAGATATGATGAAAGATACAGATGAATATTTAAATGAACATCCAGATGGAAGAAATGCATAGAACAACGTATGGGGAAAGGACATGGAGCTACCATGCCCTCTCTAGGCATGCCACTCTGCCATCATCTCCACGTGCTTGCAGACCAGTTCTCTGAACCCTGTCCTTTGGGATTTCATGGAGGCTTTTGTTACATAGGTATGATTGACTCAGTCTCTGGTGATTGGTGATTAACTCCGTCTCAGGTTCTCACCTTCCCTGAAAGACAGGGTGCAGCAGGTGGAACTGAAAGGTCCAACCTTCTAATCACATCCTTGGCTTCCCTGGCAACTAGGTCTTGTCCTTGTGTAAATTTCAAAAGCCATCTCATTAACATGATAAAAGACATGTTTCTCAGGCTCATCACTTAGGAAATTTCAAGGGTTTTAGGAACTTTGTGCCAGAAACAGGGATGAAGACCAAATATGTATATTGGTATTATAAATCACAGTATCACAACATTCGGTACTGTGTATTTCCTTGTAAGCATTGCTTTCACTCTATTCCAAAAATTTTATTAAGTTGTGTTTTCATTTCTTTCAAAATATTTTTACTATATCTTGAGATTTCTTTGAATCATGTTATTTAGAAGTGTACTTTTAATTTCCGTGTGTTATGGGATTTTTCTAGTTATCTTTCTGGTTATGATTTTGAGTTATTAATTTTATTGTGATCTGAGAGTAGAAATATATGATTTTTATTCTCTTTAATAAATAAAGAGAAAATTTAATTTGTAAAATGTTGTTTATTGCCCTGAATGTGATCTTATTTAATGAATGTTCCATGTGAGCTTGAGAGAAATGTATATTCAGCTCTTGTCAGATGAAGTTGTATATAGCTATCAATGATCTCCAGTTATTTGTTGATGTTGTTGAGTTCAACTATATCCTAACTGGTTTTCTGTCTGCTGTATTTGTCTATTTCTGAGAGAGGGCTGTTGAAGTCGCCAAGGGTGACAGTAGATTCATTTGTTTCTCCTTGCAGTTTTAGCGGTATTTGTCTCATATAATTGGATGCTCTGTTGTTAGGCACATACACTTTAAGAAATATGTCTTTTGAAGAATTGACTCCTTTATCATTACATAATGCCCTTCTTAATCTCTGTTAACTTTCCTTGCTTTGGAGACTGCCCTGTACGAAGTTAATGTAGGTACTTCTACTTTTTTTGAATTTTGTTAGCATGGTATATTTTTTCCTATATATGCTTTAAATCTGTATGTGTCTTTATATTTACAGTAGGTTTCTCTTAGACAACATATAGGTGGGATGTGTTTTTCACTTCATTCTGACAGTTTCTGACCTTTAATTGATGCATTTCAACATTGACATTCAAGTTAATTATGTAGTTGGATTAATATCTACCATGTTTTATATTTGTTGTCTTGTTCTTTGTTCCTGTTTTTGTCTTCTCTTTTCTAACTTTTTTGATTTTAAGTAAGCATTCTATATAATTCCATTTTCTGTTCTTTCTTAGAAGTATATCAGTTAAAAGTACCTTTTTAACCTTTTTCAATCGTTGCCACAGAGATTGCAACTAAAGTCTATTATCAGCAGTATATAACTTCTTGGGTATTGTGTGTACTTCATAAGAACAAAATAATTATTCCTTCTTCTTATCCCTAGTATCAGTCTGTCATTAGCTTCATGTCATTAATTTCATATATAAGCATATATACATATACATAAATGTATAAGCAACATAATGAAACATGGTGTTGCTGTTATTATTTTGAATAAACTGTTGTATATTAAATCATTTAGAATAAAAAATACAAGTTTTATTTTACCTTCACTATTCTTTCTTTAGTGCCCTTGCTTTTCTTTATATGGACCCAAGGTTCTGCTCTATATCATTTTCCTTCTCTCTAAAGAATTTCTGTTAACAATTTTTGTAAGCCTGGTCTACTAGTAACAAATTTCCTCAGTTTTTGTCTGAGAAAGTCTTTATTTTTCCTTCACTTTTGAAGGATAATTTTTCAGGGTGGAGAACTTGAGATTTCTGGGTTGGTTTGTTTGTTTTATCCATTATCACTTTAAATTTTTTACTTCAGTCTCTTGCTTGCTTGGCTTCTGAGGAAAATCAGATGTAATTCTTACCTTATTTCCACTCTTGGTATTGTGTTTTTTCCCTTTGTGTCTTATAGGAATTTTTTGTTATGTTTGATTTTCTGTAATTTGAAAATTATGTGCGTAGGTATAGTTTATCTTGACATTTATCTTGATTGATGTTCGGTGAATTTTATGAATCTGTGGTTTGGTTTCTGATAAAAATTTGAGAGAAATTCTCAATCATTATTTTTAAAAAATATTTCTTCTGTTCCTTCCTAACATTCTTCTCCTTCTGGTATTCCCATTATGTGTATGTTACACATTTTGTAGCTGCCCCACAGTCCTTGGTATTCTTTTCTTTTTTTTCTTTTTTAGTTTTTTTTCTCTTTGGTTTTGGGGTTTTGAGAACTCTATTGATATATACTTGAGTTTACAGATTTTTTTCCCTCAGCCATGTTCAGTTTACTGTCAAACACACTTTTTATTTCTTTCACAGTATTTTTTATTGCTGGCATTTCTTTTTTCTTCTTTCTTAGGAATTACATCTCTCTGCTTTTACATTGTCCATTTGTTGTTTCATGATGTCTCTCTTATCCTTTAGAACCCTTAGCATAAGGGCTTAGCATAATTTTTTCTTGATAATCAGACACTATGGACTCGGTAAGAGGAATTGCTATAAATAGACCTGTAGTAATGTGGTGGTGAGGTGTCAGGGAGAGAAAGCATCCTTAGCCCTGTGATTAAATATTAGTCTTTTAGTTAGCTTATACCTCTAGACTGTGAACTTCACAAATGTTTCTTGGGTGTTTTTCAGCCCCATTACGTGGGAGAAGATGACAGTAATTGACTTTAGTTGGATATTTCCCTTCTCTAGGTCAGTTAGGCTCTTAAAATACCTCAGCAGGTTAGGATTGGTTAACTAGTTCCTCCTGAGGGCAGGCGTTGTTCACAGATTTCTCTGGTATATTTCGAGTTCATTTTCCTTTCCTCTGGGAAACCTGGGGGGATTTTTCTGACTCTTAGTAAGAAAACCTATTGATCTCCTGGAAATAAATCACATTGTAAAGGTAGAGTCCTCTTTATGACTAGAAGGGTTGAAAGCACTGGGATTGCAGCAGTTTGTTAATTACAGTTCAGTTTTCCCTACCTGGACACTGTTTGCTACAGTGGTTTCCACTTGTGTGTCTCTGTTCTGATAATCCGATTTTTTAGTTTGCTGTTTGTCTTCCCAATCTTGGGGGCATCAGTTTGCCCTGTTCTTCTCCTCTCTTATTGGATCCTAGAAGATTTGTTGATTTACAAATATGTTCAGCTTGATAAAATGGATGGATTTGTGGATTCCATGATTTTTACTTTCAGAACCAGAAACCTCTATATTTGCTTTGTTTTATCTCTTACTGCTGGTTTGCCCTGGATTTGAGCAGCATTATAGAAGTGTGCAGCAGAGTGAGGAAACTGAAACACTAGCATTTTGACAGCAGAAATGAAGACAAGGGCCCCACAACCAGAAATTATCGGGGAAATTATGGAAAGGGAGGACTACCTGGAAAGTAGCTCAATAACATTATGTGTGAATTCTGCTCTGAGCTGAACCTTTGCGATTTTCATCAAAATTAGAGGTCTAAACATTGCAGTAAAGCAAGATAAGGAATCAAAATCCTGTCCATTGAGGTTGGAAAGGAAAACAGTAGAACTATCCCTTTTACAGATGACATGATTATCTATGTAAAAAATTTTTAAGGATTAACACACAAAAAATTCTAGTAAACAAGTTCAGAAAATTTGCAAGAGACAAATTTCTCATGCAACTAAATTTTATTTCTGTGCATTAACAATGCATAGTAGGAAACCAAATAAAAATACCATCAACAATAGTTTCAGAAATTTAAATATTGAAAATATAAATGGCCAAAACATATAAGGATCTATGTGCTGAAATCTATATATAGCTGATGAAGAAAATGAAAGTATTAAATAAATGATGAGATATATTGTGTTCCTGTGTAGGAAGGCTCAACATAGTAAAGATGTAATTGAATTGGCCTATAAATTTAACACAATACCAATTAAAGTCCTGGCTAGCTTTGTTTGTTGATATACACAAGGTGATTATTCTAAAATTTATATGGAAAGATAAAGTAACTAAGATAGCCAAAATGACTTCGAAGAAGAATAAAGTTGAGGGAATAATACTTTCTGGCTTTAAGATGTACTATAAAGCTCTAATAATGAATATAGTATGTGATATCAGCGACACATGTATCTCTACAACAGAATAGAGTCTAGAAATAGTCCCACATGTGTATGGACAATTGATTTGAAGCAAAGGTGCAAAATCAGTGTAAGGGAGGAAGGATAGTTGTATGCCAAAAAATGGCTCTTGATATTTAACAACTTAAAATTTTTAACTCAAAATTAACTCTAAATGTAAGATAAAACTGTAGAACTTTTAGAAGAAAACAAATAGGGGAGAATCTTTGTAATCTAGACTAGGCAACATCATTTTAAACCTGACAATAAAAGCATGTACATAAAAGGCAAAAATTGATAAATTTGACTTTGACTTCCTTAAAGTTAAAATCTTTTTGTTTTCCAAAGATGCAATGAAAAGACATGTTACAGATTGGAGGAAGATGGTAGGAAATCTTTACTTGACAGAGGATTATATCAAGAATATATAAAGAAGTCCGTTAAACTTTAATAGTGGGAAAATATAAAATTCAATTTAAAAAATGGGCTGAAAGTTGAATAGACACTTGACCCAAGAGGATATAAGGATGTCAAAATAGCACATGAAAAGATGCTCAGCATCATTAATCAATAGGGTATTAAAACTAGTCCAAGATACAGCTACACACTTAGTAGAATTGCCAAAATAAAAAGTACTCATGGTGCCAAGTGCTACAAGGATGAGAAGCAACTGGGATATATTACTGGTGGGATTGCCAAGTGGTATAGTCACTCTGGCAGTTTGGCAGTTTATTACAAAGTTAAACATACATAGTTATCTTATAATTCAGCCTCTCTAGTCATAGGTTTGTATTTATGAGAAATAAAAACTGTTCACACAGAAGCCTTTATATGAATGTCTATAGTAAGTCCTATTCATAATTGTTGTTAACTAGATATCAACTCAAATGTACACAGACTATGGTAATCCATTTATAAAATGAAATACTAGTCACCAGTTAGAGGAATAAGCTCTTGACATACACAACTACTTGGATGCATCTCAAAGATAATATTTTGAGGTCAGAAATCAAACTCAGAAGGTTGCTTACTATGTGATTCAATTTATATGACATTCTTGAAATGTCAGAACTGTAGTGATAGATGAGAAATGAGTAGTTATTGAAGATGATGGGAGTTGCAAGAATGTGATTGTAAAACTGTAAAGAGATAGTTAGATAAATGAAGGTTTTCTTGGTGTGATGGAACTGATCTGTATCTTGACTGTGGTGGGGTTATACAAATATACATTTCTTTCATTTTCAGAATTGTACACATACACACACACAAAGAAGGAATAAAAGTCAGCGGGTTTTTTTGCCCAATTATTTAAAAGATAATTAAAAACATTAGAAAATTCCTGTAAAGCCTGAATACCAAATAATTATTTCAGCTTTCTGAATAGTCAGCTGTTATTATTTCTTTATTGGGTAATTTTAGCACTTCCAAAGTATACTTTTTAATCTTGCTTTTTAATCTGTTAAATAGGCTGGGTTTGGCTGAAAATGGAGCTAGCATCAGGATAAAGGACTGGGCATTTGGCCTCCCTGTTGTGGCATATTTTGATCTTGAATGGCATTAAAAGATGCATCCATAGTTAAGGTCACACATGTGTCATTATGACCTCTCTATTTTACTTTTCAAATTTTGAACTTCTTAGGTGTTAGGAAGTTACATCGTGAAATTTCTAATGTCAGAATTTTTCGATTGGGATTAAATTGTAAACTAGTAGGCTTTGAGAGTTATTTTTCTACAGTAAAGCTTTTTTAGTAAATGTCTATTGGCTATTTACAGTTATGAATGGAACTGATCAAAAGGTTGTTTTGTTCTCAAACTGTAAATACCAGTAGAAACTATATACTAACATACATCTATGTCATAAGAGGTTTAGAATAAATTCCTTTAGAAGTAAAAATTTAAAATTTTGTTTCCTATTAAGACAGATTTTGAGATGTTACCTTATAAACTTTGACTTTTTGACTGTATTTTGTCAGAAATAAAATAGGCTGATGAAACATAAACTCAAAATCTATTATTGGAAGAAGGTAGAAGAGTATAATAGCCTGATCCAAATAGGGCCTTTAGAGAATACTCTTAAATAGCCATGACAGTGTTAGCAAATCCAGTGTATGAAGCTTCCTGTTTCCCTATCAGGCTGTAAGAAAAGGAAGAAATTAGAGAGGTTTCATGGCTAAGGGCAGGCTTAGTGATTTCATGTGCTACCAGCGTATTCCATCTGTCCTTACATTTTACTGTGCTGCATTTCACTGTTTTCCTTATTTGACTCTGCAGATAAATGTTTTACTTATTTTGGCATGTATCTCCACTTGATGTCCAAACTGATGAATGTGACTGTGTGTCAGGTTCATTGCATACATAGGCAGGTAGGCATTGTTCTTTTAAGAGGGCATCTTCAGGAATATATTGTCTAAAAGTGATGGTAAAATGTACCTGGAATTAGAAACTTTGGTTTGGAGCTTTCTAATTTTGAACTTCTGTGAAGGAATTTAACTCTTCAACTTGTGTGAGGTTTTTTTTTTTTTTTTTTTTTTTTTTTTTTTTTTTTTTTTTTTTCCCATGTGTGTCACTAGAAATTAATTGTGTTGAGTTGGGGCACCTGGGTGGCTCAGTCATTTAAGCATCTGCCTTCAGCTCAGGTCATGATTCCGGAGTCCTGAGATCGAGTCCCACATCGGGCTCCTTGCTCAGCGGCTGCTTCTCCCTCTTCCACTCCCCCTGCTTGTGTTCCCTCTCTTGCTCTCTCTCTCTCTCTGTCAAATAAATAAATAAAATCTTTAAAAGAAATTGTGTTGAGTAGGAAATTATCTTGGGTATGGACTTGAGTTGATTTCTTTTACAATTTTGTTCCTGCTCTGATCACTCTCAGAAAAGTTTTCTAGTCAAAGAAATAGCATAGAAACAATGGTATTAGATATTTTATATAATTTTAATCATCCTTTGCAAGATTTCAGTGTATCTAAACACCAAATTAGGCTACATAAAAGATGAAACCTTATGAAAAGGTCAAAAGATTTTCTCCCCTTCCTGGTACCTTAATCTTATGGAACTTAATCTACTTCTGAATTTATTCTGGCAATTACTTTCTCTATGGTGTTTCTTAAGATGTTAAAAACACCATTTTAGAAGGGGAGGAGTGTTGGATTTTGGGCAGTCTTTAATTTTTTACATTATGAATTCCATTCTTAATATTTTTAAGCAGGTCATCTAGCTGAGGTACTTGGCTTGTTTTAGTACAAAGCAGATTGAAAATTCAATTTCTGTATTCCACGAACTGCCTTTGGACTGAACTTAGGTTATATATTCTATCTTAGTCATTTCAGTTACATATTAGGTCTGCCTTTATAATATATTACATCTTTACATAATCAAATACATCAAAGATAAAACTTTTAGGATCACATGACATGAGTTATCCACATTAGTTACTTTTAAAAAATAAATAATGAACAAATTGAAATGGATAAAGTTATATTAAAATCAAGTCCAAATCTATATATAAATTTTAATGGAACCTAAATATAGTACATATTTTTCATTAGAAACAGAAATTAGTCATGTTCATACATAGTTATTAAATATCTCAGGTATTTGTAGGCCAAGATTATGTGGTAATCTTTAATATGGACCAGAAAGCTCTAGAGAGATAATAAATATTCTGTCATCAGAGGTATTATTATACTATTTTCTTCATTTTTCCTAAGGCCTAGCACTTTATGAGTTTGTTACCTGAAATAAATACTATTTTCTAATTTAATGGGAGCTTACTAAAAACTGGAAGGTGGTAATTATTTTTAAAAATAACGCTATAGATTGTTAGTGTCACTTTCCTTAAAGGGAGACAGGATTATTAAATACTCCTAACTATTCCTGAAGTAGAAATTGCTACGTATAGAACATGATATGTTATAGTACTGCCTATTGAAAAGTTTAGCAATTTTACTTTATGAGATAAAAGTACACTTTTTGTCTATCAAGTAAAATATTCCATGAAATCTGTTTCTAGGTATTGCTACACTTTTCAAGAGAATCTTCTATGTTGTGTATACTAGTTTTGGCTGACACAGATGCTTGGGTTTTGGTTATCCTATATACTTAGATCCTCTACAGATGAACTGATGTGTCTAGACAGGAAGTGGTATGTAGGAGATATAGGAATGGGCTGAAGTATCCTTTATATTTGCCTTTGTATCTAGGGGAGTTGGAAATAGGCAAGAATGGAGAGAAATTTTGTATGGCAGTACACAGAATTTTGCAAGTTTATTGTGAGCCCTGCAGCAATCCGATGCATTTTAGTTACTGGTAAGTTTGTTAAATTATGTTTGAAAATGTACCTCTTCGAAGATGGCCATCTATTTACTATTACATCCACCATGTCAAATATACCTATTTTAAAGATTTTTTTTTTAAAGATGTGGTATTGCTATTGAATTCAGTTTTAGGTATAAATTTAAAATACTTTCATTAGTGAATGCATTTGACTTTTCAATTGTTGTCATAGCTAAAGCTGAAGTGAAATTAACTTTGGGTAGCACAGTCATGTTTTAAGATTTTGGAATAAAATTAATATTTCTGATTTTGTAATGGAACTCCACTGTGATTAGAAGTCTGAGCTAATTCTTTAGATGTTTGAGAAAGAGTAGTCCTTCTGACATTAAAGAGTAAGAGAATCCATGGCATCCTTGTAATTTCATACACTTCTACATAGGAGGGTAATTCATTGTAAGAAATATTTTTTGCATTTTTTTCATGGACCATAGGGACCATAGGCATTTCCAGTCTTTCTTTTTGGCAGTGCTGATTTTTAGGAATTTTAGTCATCTTTCCCCCTACATCATTAACTCAAGTGAGGGTAAGAATTCAGTGAAAAGATGAGGACATTGTGTAATCTCTATGCAGTAGTTTCTTTATTCTTCTCAAACATTTAGGCAGAAGTATTTTGTGCAGTAGTACCTGTGCAATTATTTGTGAAGTGGCTTTTACCAATGATACAATTCATTAAACATGGACTAGATTGCCTAATAGCTGTTCTTCTTTACAGAAACATTTAAAAAAAATCCCAAAAGATTCTTTGGTAGTTGTGTTTTATTTGCAAATGTCTAACTTTAGGAAGAAGTAAAAGAACATCTTTCTTTGACTTGTAATAGCAGTTTACTTTTTGGGGGGTTTAAAGAAATAGGGCCAATTAACCAGCTTTAATTTCTTGTAATGAAGTACTTTATTTCCAGATATACTATATTTTTTCTAGTTGATGTCATGTAAGCCATTAAACTATTAGTTTCTATGATGATAATTTTCTATTGATTCTTTTAATGAGAATATTTCTGATTTGAAAAAGAATAGACACATTATCAGAGAAATATGTTGTCAATTCTATTGAAACCAGAAGAGCTAGATTAACTTGAGAGAATAAAAGCACTTTTGGACTTAATGATTTTCAAGTTTTCCTTTTTACCAGATTTTCTTAATTCCTTGCAGGAATGAGTATTGGTGAATTTAAAATATATTTAGAAATTTGTGTTACCCTTTCTTGAGAATATAAGAAGGTAATTTGGGGTACATTACAAAGCATAGCAAATAGATATTTTAATTGTTGATGAAGTTTGGCTTGTCATTTATTATAAACTACATTGTAGTTTATAATAAGCATATACAATGAAGGAATATATATTTTCTTAATTAGGAATGCCATCATGTATTAATGCTGCTAGTTGAAAAATTTTCAGCGTAACTTTGTGAAGTAATATATTATCAAAGCTTAATTTAATGCAGTCATTTATTTTTCTTTTCTTTTTTTCTTTCATCCAACAGACATATCAAGTGCTTTATCTTTGTCTGGCACTTAACTTTATGTTCTTTTATGTGTTTGTGTATACATTGTGTAATTAACTGCCACTTTCATTTCAGTATTATACGGATCATTTGTTTTTCTGCTCCCATGAGCTTTCCTGAGGGCATATATGGGCATATTAAATAACATGTTGCATATTTCTCTGGATTTTTTCTAAAAAATATCTTTTTTTGACAAATAGGTGTAAATGAAAAGTTTATTTTCAAAACAGGTGTGTTTTTCCAAAGCAATATTGCATACATATTTAAAATTCTCTAAAACAGTAGGTTCTTCAAAAGAATATTATGATAAAAGTCTTTATTTTGGAGAATTGATGTATTTGTGGGTGTGTTTCTTATGTTAGATTTACTTGAAGCCGGTAATGTAATGTACATGTGTGTGGTTGAACTTCAGTGTTTGGCTTTGGAATATAAAAACACTGCATTTATGGTTTAATTTATGGTATTAATTTTAAAGAGATGAGATCAGTTTTCACATGCTTGTTAGAAAATATATTCCTTACAATATAAGGTATAATAATCATTGTCAGCAAAATAGAGATTAGCTTTGAATTTGGTTGTTATCTTTTGGCATAATAAAACTCTGAAATGGAACACTGTGTTTATAACCACCATCTGATGGGTACATAATGAAATTATCTGTACTTTACATGCAGTGCTACTCTTTTGGCATTCCTGGTTGAACTACTTAAAAGTTCAGTAGCCATGCAAGAACAGATGCTGGGTGGAAAAGGCTTTTTAGTCATTGGCTACTTGCTTGAAAAGGTAAGTGATATGTGTTGATGGTTTTATTATTTAGTGTTC
Source organism: Spilogale gracilis (assembly GCA_004023965.1). Lineage (NCBI taxonomy): Eukaryota > Metazoa > Chordata > Mammalia > Carnivora > Mephitidae > Spilogale > Spilogale gracilis. Next base: position 10,332 of record PITA01002120.1, on the reverse strand, counting down.
ATAGCTGAACAACTGACAACCCCTAATTGTATTTTTTCTATAATTTCTTTTTTCATTGACTGCTCATTATTGATGGCTAATTCACAAATATTTACTTTTGTCTTTTTCATTTAGACTTAAGTGTAGACATTGAATTAAATTGAGCACAGAAAATCTATATAATTAAGGAATTTTGAGTATAGGTAGTAACTAAAGAAATTTTATTTCCTCTGTCTTTTTTCAAAGTTACAATTATTTCCCCTTAATTCCTTTTTCTAGTTGTTTATTTGCTATCTTTACATTCAAAATAAATTTCTTAGAAGTTTTGCAGTTTTATTTTAAATGGATTTTTCGTTTTTGCTTAATTTTCAATTATAAGGTAAAAATCTTTATTTTGTAATAAGCAAAACATTAGTTTGTGATTTGTCTCTCTGCTTTTAATATATCTGAATATTTAAGGTAGCCTTTCCGTAATCACTACATAATATAAACAATACAAATTAGATGGGTTTAGTTTTCCCTATTTTGTCTCATTTGTTTCTTTTTTTTTTTATGATCTTCTTTGCTTTATTCACAACTGTACTAATTCTGGTAATGAATCCTGGGTTTCTGGTTATGGTCTCATGGGAGTTTGGTTATATCATGTGATTTCTTTTAAAAATTAAAGGGGGAAGTCATGAATACAAGTATTGGTTGTTTTCTTTCATAAGGAAATATGTCATCCTTATTAGCTCTCTCAAACCTATTGTACCAGTTAACTCTAACACTGAGCTGCTCTGAATATGAAACTATTTGAGAAATGATAGAGGTGAGGCCTCCAGTTAGAGGACAGACTTATTTTTCCCTTCAGAAATAATATTGAGAAGACTTTTGGTGATAGTTTTTTCAACTCAGATTGCTCTACCTTTGAAATCCTTGTAACCTATCTTGGCTTCGAAATAAATATTCTTTCCTAAAGGATTGGTGATTGAGGAGTGGTAGGTTATTAAATAGATCCATCACTGGCCACATTTCTTTACTGAAATAATTCTTTAGTAAATTAAGCTTATCATTAAAGTGTTTGGTGTCATGGAAAACTATTTTTTTTCTATCTAGAGTTATTAAGAATTGTTTAGAAGATTTATGTTGAATTACATTTTACATGAATTAGATATTATGAAATGCCTTTGTGATACTATTGTGTGTGACAAGATCATTAACAGGAACTACCCCTTGAATATAATTTTCATCTGTTTGCTGAGAGTTTACCAGCATAATTCTAAAGTGAGCATTCTTTTATAGTTAAAACTTAGCTTAAAATTAGAAATTCAGTTAGGGGCACCTGGTTGTCTCCCTCCGTAGAGCATGTGACTCTTAATCTCGGGGTTCCAGGTTCAAGCCCCAAGTTGGACATAGATAGTAAAAATAAAATCTTAAAAATAAAAAATTAAATTAGAAATTCAGTGAAAGAACTTTAAATAAAATAAAAAGATGTTATATTCAGTTCTTCCTTGGTTTCAGAATTAATATCCTTACAATTATATTGTCAAATTAGGTATAAAATGTTATTTCATTGTGGTTTTCATTTGCATTTTTGGAAAATTTGTGTAACATTGGACATATTTTCATATGTATTTTTAACAATCCATTTTTTCTTTTTATAGAGTAATTATTTATATCTTTTGCCAGTTTGCCCAATTTCCTTTTAAGACCCCTTCCACTCCTAGGCTACCTGAAATCTACTTTGGACTCTGATTTTGTGTATTCTAGATATTTCATATAAGTGAGATCATATATTTGTCTTTTTATATCTTATTTCATGTGCCATAATGTATATAACATTTCATTCATGTTGCAGCATATATTAGTACTTTATTCCTTTTAATGGCTGAATAGTATTCCATTGTATGTAACACATTTTGTTTATTCAAATATCAATGGACATTCGTGTTTTTTCCACCTTGGATGTTATGAATAATGCTTCTCTGAATGTTCATGTACAAGTTTTTGTGTGGACATACATTTTTATTTCTCTTTGGTAGATACCCATCTGTGAATTGATTTGCTGGGTCCTGTTGTTACTGTATGTTTAACCACTTGAGAAACTGCCAGATTGTTTTCCAAAGTGGCTCTACCATTTTACATTTTCATCAGCAGTGTATTAGGTTCTAATTCCTTGCCAATATTTGTCAACTGTCTTTTTTATTCTGACGTGTCCTAGTAGGTGTGAAACAGCATATTCTGTGATGCCTAACCATGTTGAGTATCTTTCATGCGCTTTTTGGCTATTTGTATATTTTCTTCAGAGAAGTGTCTATTTAAAAATTTTTCTCATTAAAAAAATTGTATTTTCTTTTCAGTAGTGAATTGTAGCAATTTTTTTATTCTGTATACCAGTCTTCATTTGATACATGATTTGCAAAGATGGTCTTACATTCTGTAGATCATGTTATGTTTTAATTTGCATTTCCCTGATGACAAATTAATTTGAACATTTTCATACATGTATTGTCTTTTGGTAGCTAATCCTTTTTTGGTAAATATCTGTTCAAAGTGTTTGCCCTTTTTTATTTGAGCTATCTATCATTTTCTCAATGATTTGTGGAAATTCTGTTTTTATCACAGATATGAGATCTTTGTTGGGTATGTATCATGAATATGACTTTCTCTGTGGCCTGCATTTCCATTCTCTTAATGATCTTTTTGATGAATGGAAGTCCTTAATTTTAATATAGGTCACTGTTTCATTTTCTTTTATGATTATCCCATTTTGGATCCTAATGTATCCCAAAGCCACAAGACTGCTCTATGTTTTTTTTCCCCAAATTTTGTTTTACTTTTCACATTTAGATTTACAGTCCATCTAGAATTGAATTGTGTAAGGCATGAGGCATAAGGGTCAAAGGTCTTTTTTAACCCTCAAGTTTGTAGCTAGTTGGCTTGGTACTGTTTATTGAAGATGACTTCCCACTGCATCACAATTTAATTTTTGCTATAAATCCCATAGTCATAATATAAGTGGAATCATTTCCAGAATATTTGTTGTGGGTTTTTCTATTTGAGGCAATACAGCACTATCTTAATTTGTATGCCTTTTTAGTGTATTTTGTTATCTCTCATAGTGTGTCATCTAGATTTATTGTTCTTTGAGATTGCTCTGGCTATTCTTAGGTTTTGGCATTAATATGTATGTGTATGCGTGTGTATAGATATAGATATAGATATATATGCCTGTCAGTTTCCACCAATAATGCTAGGATTTTCATTGTATTATATTGATATCTTTATATTAAACCTTCTAATTCATACATTTAGTGTTTCCTTAGTTTTTCTCTGTAGAAAACTTTGTTTTTGCTAGATTTATTTCTAGATAACTTGAGGTTTTTCAAATGTTATTTTTTTTGATTTGTCATGGAAACATAGAAATACAATGTTTATATTGACCTTTTACATACCAATATTAATATTCTATTAATTCTAGTAATTTGTTGATTTTTCAGAAGTTTTTTTTTTTTGGTAGAAAATCTCGCTGGAGAATGGCAGTTTTATTTTTTTCTTTCAAATATTCTTTTTATGTTTTGTACTAAGACTTCCAGTAGAGTGCTGGAAAGAAGTTGTAAAACTGAGCATCCCTATCTTATTTCAGACCTCATGTGCAAAGCTTTCATTAATTAGCCACTATGTATGGTATATGCTGTAGATTACTTTTAGTAGATTTTTAAATCAAATTAAGAAACTCCTACAAGTTTGCTAATAATTGTTTTCTTTATCATAAACAAGCACTGAGTTTTATCAAATGACTTTTTTTGCATTATTTGAGTTAATTATGATTTTTTTTCTTAGTTTAATGAACTACATTAATTGCTTTTCATATGTTAAACCACCCTTATATTTCTGGAGTCCTGTTTAGTTTTAGATCCATCCCTATTCCAATCAGTATTTTTTCCTTAAAATGGCTCATGTCAGTGTCACCGGTAGTCTTATATTGTTACATCTTAAGGTTCTCAGTTTTCATCTTATTTGACCTGTTAACATCTCTGTTCTAAAAGTATTTCCTTCTTGAAATGTTCTCTTCAGTTGTATTTTGTGACAGCATTCTTTCTTTGTTTTCTTTCTACTTCCTTGGTGTCCTGTTTTATTCTTTCCTACTAGTGCCTCTTCTTTCTAAATTTTAAAGACTGATTTTCCTTTCAAATCTTTCATCCCTCAGTTTGCTCTTACTTAATAGCGTTGCCATTCACCAAGTAGTTCAGACCAAAAATGTTAATCCTTTTTGATTCTTTCACACACTAAATTTATATCCTGCTACTTATGTTGTCTTGGTATCAAAACATACCCAGAATAAATGACTGCTTTCTACTTATTACCTTATTCTCTTCATATCACATTGATAGCATCTTATTTCAGTCATCTTTTTCTTTCACTCTTGGTTATCCACAATCTCTTTTTCACTCACAGTCAGACTAGTCTTCCTAAAATGTCTCAGACCTTACTGCTCCATCCTTCTCAGAGTAAATTCACAATTCTTTTACCTCTGACGTCATCTCTCATCATGCCCCTCTTACTTTGTTGCAGACACACTGGCCATGCAAAGGCACCTTTGCCTTTCCCTTAAAGACTAAAGTGGTAAGCATGAGTCCATCACAGGACTTTTCCATTTTCCCATTGCTTTCATCATTCTTTTTGTAGGTATCCAAAATGGTTCCACACTTCATTGAGGATTTTGGTAATGATACCTTATCAAAGAAGTCTTCCCTGATCACTCTAAATAGAATAGGACCCCTTCTTCTGTAACCATCACTATCTCCCTACTCTGCTAAGCTTTACAGCATGATTCTGACTTCTTTTTTTACTTACTTATTTTCTGCCTCTTTTCACTGGAATATAAGCGTCAGCTTCATGAAAGCAGGGACAGTATCTTTTTTGTTCTCACCTTATTGCTGTGTCTTCAAAACCTAACAAAAGAGTGCCTGTCTCAATAAATATTTATTGGATTTAACTGAATAAATGAAAAGCCTTTGCATGCTTATCTGAGTACCTCGAAGAATATGTTTTTTACCTTCCCAGATAAATATTCACAGTTTTAATTTTAAATATCAGTTGCTGGGTTAATAGTAAAGATTCCATTTTTATTTTATCATCAACTAATAATAAATGGTTAACTGTCAACTTAGTTTTATCTCCTTGTTTTAGAAGGTACAACTTAGTTATCAAGAAAGGTAGTCTAATGATGAGAGGTTTTCTTTTTCATCACATTTAGACACATTCATTCTTTTTCATCACATTTAGGCAATTTCATGAGCAACTTTTGAGGTACTTTGTTTTGTTTTATTTTGCCAAAATAGGAGTTTGAAGAAAACTTAGAGGTGTGTATTCAATAGTTTTGGTTGTTAATTTAAAATCTTGGTTCAAAGTAGCATAAACATTTAGGAATTATGCTTGCTAATGTAACTGGTCTAGTGACAGGTGACTTATATAATCATAGCAGGAAACAGATAGCATACTCAAACTTGGTTATTGAAAGGAGTTTAATTCAGTGCTCTTTAAAAAGTTGTAGTATTGTTAAGGGAGATCAACAAGGTTTACCATGGTGAGAGAAGTGAGTGTTTATTATAACTCAAAAAAAAGTTACTGTAGTTTAGATCCATCCCTATTCCAATCAGTATTTTTTCCTTAAAATGGCTCATCAGTGTCACCAATATTCTTACATCTTAAGGTTCTCAGTTTTCATCTTATTTGACCTGTTAATGTCTGTGTTTTAAAAGTCTTTCCTTTTTGTACCTGACCAGAGTGTGGTCTTCAGTAAAAGAATATAGTGTATTTGCCTGAAGGGGCTAAGCCAGGGTCTCTTCAACTTGATTTTCTTCCTGTCCTTTAATTTCCTACTGGTGTCTCTAACCAGTCAAACCCAACAGAAGCCAATAGCCAAGGGAGCTTCCCAAGCACAGAAATAGGATGGCAAAAGTTGGGGATTAGATCAGACTGGCCAGTAAAACATGTCCATTAAGTTGGGATTTAAGATTTGGTTGTCTGCGTCTCTATTACATCATCAAGGACCCAGGGTTTTTCTGTATGTCTGCTCTGCTACCTATATCGTGATTTTTTTTGCCACTAAAGCTACTATTCTTTGTGGTCCTAAGACAGTTGCCAGGTCGACTTAGTGCTATAGGCTTTCATATCCAGGTTAGGGATGGACAGAAGAGCTCCTTTCTCCCATATGCTGAACAACATTCTTCCCTCCAATTTGATTGCTCAGGTTAGGTCTTGACCTACTTTGAACTATTTGCTGCCATGAAAAAAAATTTTTTTTATTTAATTTTTTTCCCAGTGTTCCAAGATTCATTCACCATTCCCCACACCCAGTGCTCCATGCAATAGGTGCCCTCAGTACCCACCACCAGGCTCTCCCATCCCCCCACCCCCTCCCTCCAAGTCTCTCTGTTTCTGTGTCCAAAGTCTCTGTTGTTTCGTTTCTCTCCCTGGATTACCCTACTTTCCATTTACTTTCCTTCTCCTACTGTCCTCTAGGTTACCCCTTACGTACCGCAATAAGTGAAACCATGTGGTACTTGACTTTCTCTACTTGGCTTATTTCACTCAGCATAATCTCTTCCAGTCCAGTCCATGTTGCTACAAAAGTTGGATATTCATCCTTTCTGGTGGAGGCATAGTATTCCATTGTATATATGTACCGCATCTTTTTTATCCATGAAAATTTTGATGACTCATTGTCTTCCTGTCTCCCCCTAAAAACAGCAACAACAGCAGCACATAAGTGATTCATATTGGATTAGGTTTTTGGAGCCCAATTTTGGTATACTGGAAGGAGTGAAATGGTTGTGGAGGACCAACTACTTTATGATGTGCCTCTACTAATTAAAATAATTTCCCACAATTTACTTAATAATATAATGTGTGATATAATATATGTATATAGAATGATTTCTGCAATAAAAATGAACATTTCTGGATTCATTCCATTATGGACTATTCTTTTTTTTTAAATTTTTTTAAGTTTTTATTTATTTGACAGGGGGAAACACCGCCAGAGAGGGAACATAAGCAGGGGGAGTGAGAGAGGGAGAAGCAGGCCCCCTGCCGAGCAGGGAGCCTGATGTGGGACTCGATCTCAGGTCTCCAGGATCATGACCTGAACCGAAGGCAGTCGCTTAACCAACTGAGCCACCCAGGCGCCCCCCATTATGGACTATTCTGAATGTGGAAAAGACCTCTTTTTACTGAATAACAACTTGTCCCTATAACATCCATTGTTCCTGTTTGATTTAGTTACTTCTGGAGTGGATGTTATAATTGTTTTTCCAGGCTTCTGAAATTCTATTTCCAAATATGTTCATCACAATTCATATAGCACATATCATACAGATGATGTCTTCAGTCATCAAACAAAAGTAATGTCATATAGTTTAAATTTCATAGCATGCATTTTACAGATTTGTAACTATCAATTATGCAATATAACTCTGTTTTTAAAATAGCTTTACTTGAGAAATGAAAACAAATAGCAAAATAAAAATAGTTTTAAAGCAATCATGCAAACTAAACACATTAAACAGAGTTGGATATCTTCTTTTCCCCTAATCTGTGTTTTGTCTTATCTGTTCTATTCTTACTCTGTTCTTGAATTTCACATGAATTTAGTTAAACATCTGATGAGGATTATGGCAGGTACCAGACAGAAAACTATCCTCTTTTATTACAGGAAAAGTATCCTCTTTTATTACAGGAAAGACAGATATATGAATAATTAACAGTAATACAAAGCAGAAGTAAGAAGTACTATTTATGGTAAAGGTAACATGTTATTGAAGGGGATTTTTATTTTCTGCCTGGTAGGATTTTTCAGTAGGTCAATAAAAAACAAGTTTAGAAAGATATTTCCTAAAGATTAATTTTCTACCATCTAAGAGCTTAATTGTTATGAAAAAAACTGACACTTTTTTTTATTAATGTGGGAAGACCTCATGTGAAGCTTCCAGCCTATCTTTTTATAACATAGAGCAAGTTAAAAACTTTTTAAATTATGAATGAATTCCTCAAATGAATATGTTCATAATGGTCAATCTGATTTTATATTGCTTTAGTATTCTTTATAAACACGGCAAGATTATTTTTTATTTTTATTTTTAAAATATTTTTGTATTTATTTATTTGATAGCGACAAGGAGAGAGAGAGAGAGAGGGGGGCGAGCACAAGCAGCAGGAATGGCAGGCAGAGGGAGAGGGAAAAGCAGGCTCCCCACTGAGTAGGGTGTCCGATGGAGGACTGCTAGAACTCTGGGATCATGACTGAGCTTAAGGCAGATGCCTAATCTATGGAACCACCCAGGCACTCCAACACGTGACACTTTTGTAGGATAAAATCTGATCTCTGAAAATGTGTATCTAGGAACCTGATCTGATTGATATATTTCGGAGTTGTAGGCATAAAAGTAGAATTTATCAGATAATGTTCTTGAAATCATTATTACTGAATACAAATATATCTATAATAATTATAATAATAAGCGATGTCATATTATAACCTAGTAAAGGAGGGGCTAAAGCTTTATATAACTATTGATCTCTTGTTTTAATTTTCTTACCTGTGATTAAAATTTTTTAGAATTTAAAAGTATTGTATTCTTTTTATTAAAATTTCTTTAAAGGGAGTGCTCAAGCTTTGATTTTTCTCTTTCCCTAAATATTTATTTGCTTTTGTCTTCATCTCCTCCCCTTTTAATAATTCAGCTCATTATTAGGATTATTTTTCCATCTTCTTGTAAAATTTTCATGTAAAGTTACGCTCCTAGGCTTGGTTTGAATTTTGTAGGACTATTACTTATCTACGCACCACTGGTGTTTTGTCAAACATACAAGTGTAGTAATAAAAAAAATTGCTAGCCTACTTCAGACTTATTGCTCATACTTCTAATTGTTCCCTACTCAGTAAAACCTTTTCTTAATCACTCTTCCACAAAACTGCTGTCCTGTGTGTTTTTTCATGTACTTACTGACATCTACCTTGTTACATATTTTACTTTTTTATGTTATTCTATGTCCCTGTCATCTCTTCCCTTAGAATTTAAGTTCTGTGAGGTTAGGGCTTTTTCACTTTTATTAACTGTTCTTTCCACAGTGCCAACGAGAGTCCCTGGCAAATAGTAAGCACTCAACTTGCATATTTTCTGTATGACTAAATGAACAGAACTGAATCTGCCTTTAAATAAAGGAAGTGGATGCAGGGGTTTTACAAGTTGAGGGAGCATGGTAGAGAAAGCAGATGAAGCAAACTGGTGTTGTGCAGGCAAAATTCACCCAAAGAAACATTTTATTTGGCTCAATGAAAAGTTTTCTAGTTATGAATTTTATTTCCTTTAGGCACCTTGGGCAGGACTCCACTACTGTTTATTGTCTCCTACCCTAAAGGCATACATTGTTAACTATTTGAATATTGTGATGATATGAGTTTGTGACCTCTTGTGTAGAAGTGTGAATGCATAATGTGCTTTTGACAAATTTAATGAGCTGCCCTTGTTAAGTAAACCATATGGGAAGTAAAATTGGTAAGACAATTTAGAGCCTTTAGACTATAATTATCCTATGGTGGTACTTGGACTTCAGTCACTGGATAGTGGAGAGAAAAGTGTGATATGACCTTTTCTCTGGGGTTGAGTGGTAGGTGGTTCTTCATCCTAGGGAGTTTCAAAAAGGATCACTAGATGAGGAAGAAAAGATTTGTGTAATAAGGTATACTTTTGACAGTTGAATCAGAATTATTACCTTTTAAAGAACAGCATTTCCTCTATAATATTTTCATCTGAAATTATACTCAAAGGTTGTATTTTCTAGTCAAAATATAATCCAAACCCCATATGTTATTTAAAAATTTCTAGTAAAACATAACCAGTGAAATTAATTTTAATAATGTATATTAAATAACCTTGTATATTCTAAATATTATCACTTCAACACATACTCAATTAAAATTATAAAATATATTTTGCATTATTTTTTATTCTGAATCTTCAAGTCTGTACATACTTATAACACTTAAATCACCTAGGACTAGCCACATTTCAAGGCTCAGTAGCTCTACATGGCTAGTGGCTATTATACTGGACAATGCAGCTTTAAGGTTTGGTTTGAATTTTGGAAGGTCTGTCATTTATCTAAATAGTATTGGTAGTAGGTTGCTTATTGGCAATTGAAAATCTTGATGGGAGTGTTTAGCATAGAGATATTGTTATATGAAGCTGTGGAAAAGTAAGGTATCATTGAGAGAGATTGATTTTATGGAAAAGAGAAACCAAATAAGTAAGTTTTAGCAGTTCCCCTCTTTTTTTTTTTTTTTTTTTTTTTAGATTTTATTTATTT
>PITA01002119.1:23176-171133 GCA_004023965.1 Spilogale gracilis | reverse complement strand
ATTGAGAGTACCATGTGGTTTTTCTCTCTTCTCTTATTGATTTGTTCTATCACGTTGATTGTTTTGCGAGTGTTAAACCACCCCTGCATCTCTGGGATAAAGCCCACCTGGTCATGGTGGATAATCTTTTTAATGTATTGTTGGATCCTGTTAGCAAGGATCTTGTTGAGAATCTTGGCATCCGTATTCATCAGAGATATTGGTCTGAAGTTCTCCTTTTTGATGGGGTCTTTGCCTGGTTTGGGGATTAGAGTGATGCTGGCTTCATAGAAAGAGTTCACAGCCTTATTTTTAAGGGGGGATATAGCTCTTTCCATGGGCTGTGGCAGAGAGCTCTGGCCCCCTAGGGGGTGAGAACCAAGATCACTGGGACTTTCTAGTTGCTCCCCAAAGTCCTGTCTGCTCTGGGTAAAGGACAGCATGTCCAGTGCCCAGCCATGTGATTAAGAATTACAGCCAGCTTATAGGTTTTATTTTCAGATAAGCAGGTCTAAAAATCTTATATCAAATAAAGTTATTACTAAACTAAACCTTTACTGGTCATTGCATTCAGGAAATACTTTTCTGGTTTTTGGCTGTTGTGTGTCTGTTTACATAGATTCACTCAATGGATTTTGATGACACATGGCATCCCGCCACCCACCCTTCTGGAGCTGTCCTTCCTGTCCTCATGGCTTTAACAGAAGCTCTCCCTTCAAGTCGAAAGTTTTCTGGCCTCGATCTGCTGCTTGCTTTCAATGTTGGGATTGAAGTACAAGGCCAATTAATGCATTTCTCCAAGGAAGCCAGTGACATACCAAAGAGGTATGGAGAGATTCTGCCGCATCCAGAGGCAGACACATCCCCCTCTCACTTGCCGATCGTTATCCCTGTGGAGCCTTCTGACATAGAGGTTAGCTCAGTTGAAACTATTAACATTAGCGCTGACCAGTAAGTCAATTTTCCTGTCACATATCAAACCGTATATCCATATACAAAGGTGTGACTTCAGAAATACTAATGAAAAGTCTCCTTTGGGTTTAGATAGTCAAGCAACCACGAGCATAAAATTAATCAGGGCCTCTAGCCCAAGGGTGATACCTGTTACTTTGGCGTCCACGGGTGCTCTGAATCTTCCTAATCCCATCTCAAAGCAGAATCTACTTTGATATTTGCTAAGGTCCTTCAGACTAAGAACATTCAGAAGATCTTAAAACTGTTCAACTCATTGATCAAAAATGGTCATATGTTGACTGTATCATGTAGTTCAGTCTTATATTTCTTTTTCCACTTGATCCCCCCTGCTAGGAGAGGAGTAGGTTGGAATACTGAGTGAATTTTCAGTTTCTTCCTGGCTCTCCATTTTTATGGCTACTTACATGGGATTTTAGCAAACAACAACTTTTGCCTTTCTGGCAATAATTATTAAAAATTTACTGTGTCGGGTGCTACTGTAGGCACGTGGATTTATTCAAAACCCCTATGGGGTAGATATTATTATTACCACCATTTTACAGGTGAGGAAACAGACACAGAGAAGTTTGAGTGATTTTCCTATGATCACAGAGCTAGTATGTGGCAGAGCTGAGATTTGAACCCAGGCAGAAGGCCTGTGGGATCTACACTCCCAGCTACTACACTGCCTCCTGGTGACTGAGATCTGTAACCTCCAACTCTGGGTTTTTTTGTTTTGTTTTGTTTTGTTTTCACTTTTCAGATTCCACCCCCCCTCAGTGGTAGGAACACTGGGCAGTGTGGCTGCTGCATCCAAGTTTTTAGGGCTCAGCATGGAGAAGTGCCAAGAGGCCCTGGCTATTGCTGTCTCTCATGCCGGGGCACCCATGGCAAATGCTGCCACTCAGACCAAGCCTCTTCATATGGGCAATGCTGCCAGGCATGGCATGGAATCAGCTTTTCTGGCAATGCTGGGTCTCCAAGGAAACAAGCAGGTCTTGGACATGCAGACGGGCTTTGGGGCCTTCTATGCCAACTATTCCCCACAAGTTCTTTCAGACCTAGATTCCCACACTTGGCTGCTGGGCCAGCAGGATGTGGCCCTGAAGAGGTTCCCTGCACATCTGGCCACACACTGGGTGGCAGACGCAACTGCATCTGTCCGAAAGCACCTTGTGACAGACGGAGCCCTGCTTCCCATTGGCCGCATTGAGAGAATTGTGCTCAGAATTCCAGATGTCCAGTATGTCAACAGGCCCTTCCCAGACTCGGAGCATGAAGCCCGTCACTCGTTCCAGTATGTGGCTTGTGCTACACTGCTCGATGGTGGCGTCACCGTTCCCTCATTCCACAAATGCCAGATCGACAGGCCACAGGTGAGAGAGTTGCTCAGGAAGGTGGAGCTGCAGCACCCTCAGGACAACCTGCCCAGCTTCGACACCCTGTACTGTGAGATAAGCGTCACTCTCAGGGATGGAGCCACCTTCACAGAGTGCTCAGATACCTTCTATGGCCACTGGAGGAAGCCACTGAGCCAGAAGGACCTGTGGGAGAAGTTCAGAGCCAATGCCTCCAGCATGCTGGCCCGTGACACAATAGAAAGGCTTATAGAGATCATTGAGAATCTAGAAGACCTACAAGATTGTTCTGTGCTGACCACACTGCTGAATGGACCCTCTCCACCAGAGATGGTTTCAAAATCTATCTAGCATTTAACAATTCCATCGTACAATCTCTCCTGAGGTTTATCAACATCTAAGTGACTTCATATTGGGGAGAATTTAGTGATTTACCTTATAAAGCCAAGGTTTACAGTTGGTCTGCCCCAGAATAAGGAAAGCAAGGTGGACAGAGTCCAGAAACAACTGGATTTTTATGGAAGGAGTCCTGTCCTATAAATTTTGCCAGACAGTTCCAATTACCTAAATAATAAATAATAAACATGCAAGAAACACAGAGAAATTGACTTTATAAGCATTCATAAGGCTGAAATTCAAGTCACCTCTAATTTGTTTCTAAAGTTAATCTTTACAGAGGAGTTCTTTATGAACTTCATGAACCTCAAGGTGTAGGCAGGATTTGAACCTACATGTAAATTTGCCGAAGGTGGAGAAGGCCTCTGACCTACTGTGCTACCAACAGATTCCTTAGACCACGAGTTTTTACAAACCCTCCACAGCAGAGGGGGTGCTATTGGGTTTAAATTAAGGAGTTGGTGGGCCCAAATCCTGCCCCTGCAACTTACTAAATGTGACCCCAGGCATGTTGCTGGGTAGCCCTCTGCCATGGTTTAAAAAGCAGCGTAAAACATAAAAAGGGGGTGCCTGCGTGGCATACTTGTTAAGCATCTGCCTTTGGTCCGGGTCATGATCCCAGGCTCCTTGGCAGGAAGCCTGCTTCAGGCTCAGGTCATGGCCTTAGGGTCGCAGGATCAAGTCCCACATCAGGCTCTCTGCTCACTGGGGGAGCTGCTTCTCTTTCTCCCTCTGTGTGCCACTCTGCCTACTTGTGCCCTCTCTCTTTCTGTCAAACAAATAAATAAAATCTTAAAAATAAATAAATAAATATTCAAAACTTCCAAAGTAGCTCTACCATGTTATATTTCTACCAGTAATATATAAGGGTTCCAGTTTCTCCATATCCTCACCAACCGCTGGAATGTCAGTCTTTTTTATTTTAGCCTGTCTGGTGAGTATGTAATGGTATCTCATTTCAGTTTGCATTTTCCAAATGACTAATTCTGCCTATTCTTGAGAATTATTTTAATCAGGTTGTTTCCTTATTCAGTTTTATGAATTCTTTACATATCCTGGGTATAAGTTCTTTATCATATATGTTTTACAAATATTTAACCCAGTCTGTGGTTTGTCTTTTCATGTTTTTAGTGGTCTCTTTCAAAGATCAAAAATTTTAAATTTTGATCAACTCCATTTTATCATTTAAAATTTTTTATTAAAAAATATAGAAAATAAGAATGAAAAATGTTATTGTTCCTGCTTTTGGTGTCATCAGAAGGCTTTTTAAAAATCCAGTTATATAAGTTATTCAAGACTCATAAGGATGCAGAAAAGTTGAAAGTAAAAAGGTAGAGGAAATACAGATGGAATACTAACCAAAGCAAGCTGGAATAAATAAATGTTAATATTAGACAAAACAGATCTCAAGCAAAGAGCATTACTAGAAACAAAAAAGGTAATTAAAATAATTCTAAATAATATTGATCTATAAGGAGAAATATATGAATCCAATACCACACTGAGAGAATTTTAACACTAATCTCTTAGTAACTGATATCTCAAGGAAACCAAAAATAAGTAAATTACATTAAGATTTAAACACAATAGGAGTGCCTGGGTGGCTCAGTCATTAAGTGTCTGACTTCAGCTCAGGTCATGGCCTCCGAGTCCTGGGATTGAGCCCCCGCATGGGGCTCCCTGATCGGTGGGAAGCCTGCTTCTCCCTTTCTCACTCCCCCTGCTTGTGTTTCCTCTCTGTGTTTCTGTGTTAGATAAATAAATAAAATCTTTTTTTAAAAAAAAGATTCAAACACAATATACATGTTTTATCTAAAAGAGATATAAAGAATTCTTCACCAAACAACTAGAGAATTCACAATCTTTTAAAAATCGCACAGAACATTTACAAAAAATGACCATCTACTGTGCCATAAAGCAAGTCTTAACAGCTTTTCAAAGGACTGGAAGATATAGATCATTTTCCCTAATCATAATGCAATTAAGTTTAAATTCAATATAAAAAAAGATAATTAGAAAAGTTTGAAATGTTAGGAAATAAAAATTCTTTGAAGTAACTTTTGGATCACAGAAGGAATTGTCATAAACATTATAAAACATTTACAACCAACCAATAACAAAAAATAGCATATATCAAAATTTGTAGGATGTAGCTAAAACAGTACTTAGAAATGTGTGGAACTAAGGTGCCTGGGTGCTCAGTCATTAAGCATCTGCCTTCAGTTCAGGTCATGACCCTGCAGTCCCAGGATCAAGTCCCCGCATTGGGCTCCCTGCCCCGCAGGTAGCCTGCTTCTTCCTCTCTCACGCCCCCCCCCGGCCCCCCCGCTTGTGTTCCCTCTCTAGCTGTATTTCTGTCAAATAAATAAATAAAATATTTTTTTAAAAAAAGGAAAGAAAGAAAGAAAAGAAATGTGTAGAATTTTCTAGGCTCTCTTTATCACTTGGATCACGCTATTCAATAAGACGCATCATGTAACTGTGATTGATTTGTTTGAAAGTAAATGAAGAGTAAACAGAACAGGAGACAAAAGCAGTGGTTTCAGTTGTGGCCTTCAGATACAATTTAATTATCCTGTCTTTATGCACCTCAGAAATTTCTAGGGGCAAGATCTAAGGGCTAGTAATAATTTCCTCAGATAACCCCCGTTAAAAAACAAGACAACAGATCAAAAATGGAGTCCTTATGCTAAGTCCCACACCACTAAAATGACATTTACTTAGTTTCAGCACTCCCAGAAATGAAATTTTAAACCAATCATTCAGGAATTGCCAGAACAATACTAGTTAAGCAATATGCCTAACAGATCCCTGTCATCCCCTAAAGGAAAATAACCTCGAAATAACCAATCTATTTTGTCTAATGTAACTTCCTTGTTGTTCCTATTCCCTTCTACCTATAAACGTTTTTCATCTTATATGGCTCCTTGGAGCTCCTTTCTATCTGGCTAGGTTAGATGATGAATGATTCAAATCAATTTTTGCTCAAACTCTTTTTTTTTAATGCAATGTAATGACATTTATTTATTTGACAGAGAACAAGTGTGCAAGCAAGCGAGCAGGACCAGGTGGGGCAGAGGGAGAGGGAGAGAGAGAATCTCAAGCAGACTCCATGCTGAGCACAGAGCCTGCTGCAGGGCTCAATCTCATGACCCTGAGGTCACAACCTGAGCCAAAACCAGGAGTCAGATGCTCAACCGACTGTGCTACCCAGGTATCCCATAAATAAAGTCTTAAAATTTAATACAGGGCAGCTGGGTGGCTCAGTCTCTTGAGCATCTGCCTTCAGCTCAGGTCATGATCCCTGGGTCCTGGGATTGAGTCCCGTGTTGGCTTGCCTCCTCAGCAGGAGTCTGCTTCTTCTTTTCCCTCTGCTATTTCCCCTACTTGCGCTCACTCCCTCTCCTTAAAAAAAAATTAATATGCCTCAGTTTATCTTTTCAATACTCGTGATAGATGTTTCAGACAGACAGAAGAGGTTGGAGAAGATGATCTCTCCTGAGGAGACAACAGCCTCAAGGTGACCTTGATACTGGTTGTTATGCAGACCAAGTTAACTTAGCAGTTAGAGAATATGAGGGGATATGGGTCTGGAGAGAGAACTCAAGGGGCCTCTTCACTGGCAGCCCTTCACATCATCCCCTGCCCCCCATACCACACACAAAAAATGCTGAGGTAAGAGAGGGAGAGATTGGCTCCCCACATTCCATTCTAGATGATTCCTTTCCAGGAGAGTCAAAAGCCGGGTATTTTTGAGCCAGAGTGCTCGTAGAGAGCTTTGATGGAATGGGAAAGTTAAATCAAGCCCACTTGTCTCTTGCATCCATGAAGCTGGAGAACAAGGGCAGCCTATGGGCCACTCACCCTGGAAAGCCGAAAGTGGGCTTTCTGGGCTGCTCTGATCTGCTACCTAGGCAGTGTGGCAAATGCTTGCTTTTCCCATGGATAAGGCCAGATCACCAGGGAGAAAACCCGCCCGAGCCTGGGACCAAGGCTACAGCTCAAAGAGAGGGTCATTCCAGCACCCTCTCTGTGTTTCTGTAGGCTTGGCACACGTTCAAGGCCTTGAGTCAAACTACCTGTCAGCAGACACATGCGAGAAACTCCAGTGCCAGCTGATGTGTATGTTTTGGGGATCTTCAACACCACACACACATTCAAGGCGTTACCAGATGAAATTAGGGGACTCAGCACAGAGTTGTATTCACGGGTAAGGTTTATTACAGTGAAAGGATACATGACAGGATGGACCAAAGAAAAGGCCACTGGCAGAGTCTGGCAGCTTTTGATGCCCCCTCCCCCAGTCAGGGGACACACAAGTGTGCTCCTCTCTCCAGGAGTGAGAAATTCACTGAAGTGTGTACACTCTTTCTCCTCTGGGGAGAGACTTAGCACCCAAGGTGTTTAACAGTATCTGGTCATGCAGGTCCCCTCCGCTCAGCAACGATCATAATCCCAAACTCAAAGAAGGAAAGCAGGTGTTCAGCATATAATTCTGCACGGTCTTGGCAGGGAGAACTATTTTTCTCAGTCAGGGGGTGGGTTAAGTGCCAAGCTCCCAGATGCCAGCCAAAGACAAACCTCAGAAACAGGCCTTAAGAAAGACAGCAGATTGAGGCCTGCTATATTCTCTCCTCTGCACAATGTTTCCCATCCCGAAATGCCTTTCCTTCCTGTTTGTGTGGTTTTGTAGGGTACAGAGACACAGTACAGAAAAGGGGCTTCGCCTCCACGTCAGGAATCGCCCTGTCCTGCGGCACATGAAACTCTGAGCTCTGCCAGCTGTGTGTTGGAGCGCAGCGGTAACTCAAGCGGGCAGCCCCGCAGCTTAACACTGCTGCAGACCAGACAGTGGTAATGATTTTAACCCCGGCACTGAAAACGACACTATGTGACTTTATTTTTCTTTTTAAAATTTCACTTCTTTATTTGAGAGAAAAAGAGTAAGATAGAGAGAGCCTGAGTGGGGTGAGGCGCAGAGAGAGAAGCAGGCTCTCTGCTAAGCAGGGAGCCCGATGTGGGACTCGATCCCAGGACTTGGGGATCATGACTCAAGCTGAAGGCAGATGCTCAAACAACTGAGCTACTCAGGCCTTCTGAGAATACGTGACTTTAAAGGAACTTTTTATAATTATATTTTAAAACAACTTTGCTCAGAAACCTTTATCTGAAAAAGATATCACAGTCAGCGAAGGTCCCTATGACCCCACCTTAAGATCTGTATTAGCTTAAGTAGGGGAACCTCTGTGGAGACTCTGAGTAAATGGTGGGTGTTCTTTATCAACAAATTTGTATCAAGGGCTTCTTATGCCAGAGGATGTTCCTGGTGCAGGTGATAAAACAGTCAACAAAATAGACAAAAGCCTTATAATCATGAGCTCATAATCCATAAGCTAGGAATAGAGATACAAGCAAACTCAGTATGTAGGACAAAGAAAGTGTTCTGTACTTATTCTAGGCCAGCTGTGCTTCCTCACTCCTCCCCAGGTGGGAATGGAAACCTTCCATAAGTGGAATTCACAGTTTTTTGTTCTTCCTGGCCGGAAACAGAACCTGTGACAACGAAAGTTGTGGCACTGGAGATAGGCAGGACTTCCCTGCACAGAGCAAAGCCACAGGGAACTGAAGGGAGGGGGAAGGTCACAATGAGATCTGTTGCTTTTCCTTCCAGCAGAGGGGTGCACCTGTGCACGTGCTTGCACGTGTAGTCTCTTCCCATCCATGTGAAATCTACCTGCAATGTTGCAGGTTCTTATCACTCGGTGAGGCAGTTTTTTTCTCCCTCTCTTCCCCTACTCTATATTAAAAAAAAAAAAAAAGTATAGGGCTAGTTCATAGCAAGTGAAGCACTCCAAAACAGATGACTGTCCCACAGGCTACTCTGCTTCCTGCTAAATCCTCGGTCCCCAGCGGCGGACAGCAGTAGAGGACATCATCAAAAGAATGTACGACACACAGTAACTTTAAAGTGTCATGGCTTTATCTAAGTCATAATGAACAGAAAACCTTCACAGAAATCATGAAGGTTAGTTTAGTCATCTAGTTCAGTTATAAATGTAGAAATCAATATCCAGACGTCATTGTATCACTTAAATTTCCCCTGCTTTCCCTTGTCCTTCTTATTAAAGATCGTTCCACCCACCCCAGTTACAGTTGCTGTCCTTACAGGGCCAACCTGGAGGTTCAGGAAAAGCCCTTGAAATAGCCTAACATCCGTCTGTTTGAAATAGGGCATGAGAGTCATTTCTGACTTTAAAAAATGAAAGAAGTGAAAGTGTGTTTGTCTAGAAACCAAGTATTTCTGAATAATTTAGTAAGACAGTTTTAATCTTTGAGTCAGGATTACACTGAAAGTATCTCTCAGTACGTGATAAAGTGGGTACCTCATTTGGTTGGCGCTGTTTTTACTTGAACAAGTTCTAAATATTACAACTAAGCTATCACTTTTCAAATCCCTTCAAAAGCCTCCCTTGCCATCTTGCCTCTCGCTCCACATGGCTCCTGGGGAGGGGCCACCTCTGGGCCACTCTGCTGGCAGCATCCTGGCAGGATCCCTCTCCCCACAGCCCTGCATGCAACCGGACTTCAGAATGGCAGTGGCCCCAGCAGCATCAACAAACCTACCGGAAGAGAAGATACCTGGATGGAAGAAAATGTTTCTTAAACAACTGACAGATTGACTGTGAAGAGAGTTAAAATGATCAGCTTGCACTGGCCTCTCAAATGCTGCACTGTTTGGAACAGAAGCCTACAGGTTCTGTGCATAGAAGAAATCTGTTCCAACATGAGGCTTCATTTAAATATTCACTTAGAGAAAATGAAGGTTGTATGTACTCGGATCAATAGGAAATAATTAAAGCAAAGCTAATTTGATCCATACAGCTGAATGATATCATACAAGAGAACTGCTATACTGAAAATTTTTTGAGTAAGCCAGTGTGTTTCGAAAGAATACATTTTCCCTATGCCTCAAAGCCAGCTGGTCTCATCACCTTAAGCATCATCTCCAACCATGTCTGCCCCCACTCCTGTGCCAATTACCGAATATGGCAGCCCCCAAATGAAAGATAATTTGTCAAGCAAAGCAGTCCCACTGATATTCATTTGGAGGAAGGAAAATGGCAAAATGTTGTAGAGCCTGCTTACCAGGCAGTAAGCTTTTCATCCTTTCTCTTCCCCTCCATCGGCAAGATTATCCTGACCCCCTGTGACTTCGCAACAGGAAGATGTCAGCTGCCAGCATGTGGAAAATGCGGCCTACTATGGGACTGCTGATGGGGCAGTCCTGGGCCAACCCAAAACCACCACTACCAAGAGAAGAAACCTAGGATTTTTTGAGGCAGCTGACCTATGAACAATTAATTCTTCAGCAAAGAATTAAGGCAGAGGAGAGCAATAACCCACGATTAAAATGGGAAAATAACATTTCTTTAAGTCTTCTGGGGATGACAATGACTTAATTAATTCATTAACTTGCGTTTTCAAAAGTCAGAAGAGCAACCTGTATTTGTCAAAGTTGCTCAGAGACCTTTTTGTAAAAAGGGGGTGCAAAATGCTGAAACACAAACCTGACCCTTAGGGAATTTACATACTTCAATGGAGTCTTCTAGAAAGTGGATTTGACAGACATAAAGGATTTCTATTAACCAAATAATAATAACAATAAACATTTTGCATCAACATTAAAATTCTGAAGACACAAGGTAGGCTACCCATGATGATAACAACTTTTGCTAAATATTTTGAGTGTGGTTTAAAGTAGAAATATTTTTTTTTAAAGAGCATTTGAGATAACTTCATTCATCCTAAAAACAAAGTTGTAGCTTTCTGTATTAGACTAAAAGGTTTTTTTAAAGAAATCACTGTAACTTTTTGATTGATTTACAAGTAACACCAATTTAGGTGTGAAAACTAATTTTAACATCAGACCTCAAGGACAATAATCTTTACAAAGTTGTCTCAGGGCATATCTATTTGCAGTGAAAGAAGAAAAGAATAAATCTACAAGACACCAGCAGCTCAAATAAAATTAATCTCCTTCACACACCCCCATGTTTTGTAAAGAGATATTTAAATTTATGTTGTATATATAGTATGTAACAAGTCTCCAAAAACAGTGCCCAATATCCATGCCTCCTAGTATTCGTTCCCTTTTACAGACTCCTCTCTTTAAATCTAATCTCCCTTTTGATCAATGGAACATGGCCGAGGTGACACTGAGGGCCATCTGTGGCTAGAGCATAAGAGGAAAGCCTGGGTCTCTTGAAACGCTGTTCTAAGGGATGCCAGCTCTCATGTGAGAAGGTCAAACGCTCTGGGGTCTACAGGTTCCCAGGAAGCCCAAGCTTGCCACAGGGAATGGCCGATGGCTGCACAGCCACCTCTCAGCTGTTCCAGTCCATCCCAGCTCAGGCACCAGACACTGGAGTGAAGACACCATGGTGGTGTTTTCTAGCCCAGTCATGCCGTCAGGGGTCTGCAGCTCCAGCCACCATGCAGCTTGCCAGGGAGACCGCAAGCGAAGCTCAAGCTAAGCCTTGTCAACCAACAGAATCAGGAAAGATAATAAAAAATTGTTGAAAATGCTAAATTTTGGTGGTACTTGTTGCCCACCAATATATATCTGGAATCCTTGGTATGTAAAATAGCAGTAAGCAACCTGTTCAGATAGACCTGTAAGCATCCACAGCAACACACTCCTTATCTAAAACAATGATTTCTGATTCTCACTGTAGGACATCTCCAAACCACCTCCAAAGATTGCAAGAATACTGGCAACATTTAAATAATCTTAAAATAGGGGTGCCTGGGTGGTTCAGTCGGTTAAATGTCTGTCTTTAGCTTGGGTCATGATCCCGGGACTCTGGGATCAAGCCCTAAGTCAGGCTCCCTGCACAGCAGGCTCCCTGCTTTTCCCTTCCCCTCATGCTCTCTCTCACTCTCTCTCAAATAAATAAATAAAACCTTTTAAAAAATAATCTTAAAATAGGAACATCCAGATGGCTCAATCAGTTAAGCATCCGTCTCTTGATTTTTGGCTCAGGTCATGATCTCAGAGTCATGAGACTGAGTCCTGCGTCAGGCTCAAGGTTCAGGGAGGAGTCTGCTTGAGATTCTCTTTCTCTCCCCCTACCCCTTCCTTGGCTCATGTGAGTGCACGTGCTTGCTCTCTCAGGAAAGAAAGAAAATCTTAAAAAATAATAATCTTAAAATAAAACTGATTTTAGTGTTTAGGCAAACTAAACAAACTGTTTAGTTTGAAAAAAGATCAATATATAACATACAGTTCTTATGAGGGGATTAAATAAAAGGAAGTAATAAAACATCCAAGACAATCATACTTGCAAATCGTTTATTTTAAAAGGTGGAGTCATCCATCTATAAAGTGATTCCCTCATGGAAAAGATTCAAAAACAGGCAACCCTCCACTGTGATTTCCAGAGTCTGAAGGCCTCAAAATGTGGGCTGTAGGCCACAGGCCAACTGTCACCTGGGAGCTGAATCAGCACCTGTGCTGTAACAAGATCTCCAGGTGATTCACATACCTAGTAAACTTAAGAGACCTGCTGGGGCACCTGGGTGTCTCAGTCAGTTACAGGGCTGCCTCCAGCTCTGGTCATGATCCCAGGGTCCTGGGATCGAGTCCCACATCAGCTCCCTGCTCAGAGGGAATCCTGTTTCTCCCTCTCCCACTCTCCCTGCTTGTGTTCCTGCTCTCGCTGTCTCTCTTTCTGCCAAATAAATAAATAAAATTTTTATAAAAAACAAAACTTAGAGACATGCTTTTACAGAGCAGTGGTTCCCAAACTGAAAGTCATCTGGAAATCTTAAAAATGCCAAAATCCAGGCCACAGGGACACAAGCATTGGTGGTTTTAAAGCCCTCCAGGTGAGTTCAGGAGCAGCCAAGTCTGGAAACCGCTGGTCACTCTTGATAGAGCACTGGTTCTCAACTTTGGCCGCCCAGTGGGAGAACCTGTGGAGTATCAAAAAGCACTACCATCTGTTTCCACCCCCAGAAAGTCTGATGCGACTGGTCTCAGTGTGAACCAGGCGCTGAGACTTTTTAAAGGCTTCCCAAGTGACTTTCATGTGCAGCAAAGTTTGAGAACTGTGACCTAGAGCCTGGCACAAAGGCTTCAAAATGGTAGCTAAGTCTGCACTGCTCTTTCTGGAAAGGGGTTTAAAGTCAGTGAACATTAATTAGAATGAACAGTTGGTCTCACAGCTTTCAGCTAACTCACCGGCATAATGACAGACAGCTTCAAGCTTGCTGGAGTTCAGGTCTGCCAAATCTTGTATGTCCCCATGGACTCTCCTGGCACTTTCCTCCAACACATTTCTCTTCTCTTCTGCTGGGCTCTCTTTCAAGTGATTAACAAAGTACATCTGCTCAGCATTAGGAGCAAATAGCTTCACCTTCAAAAATAGAAATAAATACAAATGATGTCATTGCCTCTATGAAAATAATCAAGCAAATCAATCTCAAATCAGCAAGGAAAAGTCAGAAAACCACTAAGTAATTCCATATGCCTTCAGGGCCAACACTAACTGCAAACAGCAGCCACAAGGAAGAAACTGCAGGGGACTTCTGGGGGCAGGGGGATCTATAAATTAGCTCCTAGAGAGAAAGTAGAACAGAAAGAGCTTGGTTTCCAAATACATACACACACATATCTATCTATATACACACACAGTAACATATGTGCTGTCAAATAAATAAAATCTTTAAAAAAGAAAGAAAAATCATAAAAGAAAATACATTTACAGTACTGAATTGTATTTACATTAAAAAAAATTCTGAGTATAAGCAGACCCACACAGTTCAAACCTGTGCTGTTCAAGGGTCAACTACACATGCTTTTTTTTTTTTTTTAAGATTTTATTTATTTATTTGGCAGAGAGAAACACAGCCAGAGAGAGAACACAAGCAGGGGGAGTGAGAGAGGGAGAAGCAGGCCTCCCGCCGAGCAGGGAGCCCGATGTGGGACTCGATCCCGGGTCTCCGGGATCATGACCCGAGCCGAAGGCGGTTGCTTAACCAACTGAGCCACCCAGGCGCCCCTGCACATGCTTTTTTAAAGAGATAGAAGAGAGGACTCGATTTTATTTTATTATTTTATTATTTATTTATTTATTTATTTATTTGTCAGAGAGAGAAAGAGAGAGAGCAAGAGCACAAGCAGGAGGAGCAGCAGGCAGAGGGAGAAGCAGGCTCCGTGATGAGCAGGGTGCCTGATGCGAGACTCAATCCCAGCACCCTGGGACCATGACCTGAGCTAAGGCAGACATTTAATGACTGAGTCACCCTAGTGTCCCGAGAGGATTAATTTTATAGACAGAAACATAGCTCAAAACCATGAGAGTGTTTATTAAATCTATCTTTAAAGTCTTTCTAAAGCTGGGATTCTCAAGCCTGCTGCATATTAGAACCACCTGGAGAAGCTGAGGCCCTGTTACATGGGAATCTCTGGGACTGAAGCACTAGCTTGGGCACTGGTATGTCTTAAAAGTCTCCTGAGGTGATTCCATCATTTGTCAGGGTTGGCAACCTCTGAACCAAGGCAAGTGAGAAATAAAACTCACAAACCCAGGGCTCTGAGTTAAAAATCTCAGGGGTTTTATTTATTTATTCATTTTAAAATTTTATTTATTTGAGAGAGCGGTCTAGAGCAAGAGATGGGCAGAGGGAGAAGCAGACACCCTGCTCAGCAAGGAGCCTGACTCAGGGCTCCATCCCAGAACCCTGGGATCAGCACCCAAGATAAAAGCAGATACTCAACTGACTAAGCCACCCCCACCCAGGCACTCCTAAAGTTTCAGGGGCTTAATGCCGAAAACCCAAAGCAGACCATTTGGAAGCTTTTACTTGACCCACTTCCACACATCCGACCCAACCAAGCTCTGGATTATCACCCCCAGTCTGCCATCAGAAACAGTTCCTCCTTCCCCAACCATTGGATCCTACAGGGGCAGTGATGTGGGGCGTCACAGGGAATAGGAGGCAAGGAATGAAGCTCAGGGTAGGCACCTATATATTGGGGCCCTTGGTGTCATAACTGACATCCACCCTACCCCAAAACTTGCAGGTCCACTTCTCCAGGAACTGGATAAGGCTGGTGTGGGTCATATGTCCCTTGACTTTCTAAGAAGGCAACATTAGGACTAGAAAGCATATGATCATGTTTTAGCCTCCTGTTATTAACCTTTGTATTTGATTAAAATATATATTAATAGACTAAACATTCTCTCTTGCCTATATTTTTTGTTTTACAAAAATGAGTAATATCTCCAATCCATGGGATAGATCTATGGGAGAGATTCTAAGCACATATATATCCCATTATTAGTAAAAAGAAAGAAAAAAGCTTAGAACTATTCTGATGGGCAAGAAAGATGGGGAAAAAAACCCTAAAAACAAAACAAAAACATGGGTTGGTTTTTAAACCAGTAATTCTGGAAACAGATTGGCTTTCAGTTGCTTTGAGAAATTAACCAGATCTACCTGCCCAATGCAGAGGTGAAGATAAAAATTTACATTTCACCTAAACTATACCCTACCCCAGAGAATCTTATAACTCTATTTTTTCCTTTTAGGAGATGCCATACGGTTCCACTGGTGGGCAAGAGTTCAATGGTTGATAAGCATGATTTTAACAGACTACTGTAATGTTCTGAGTGTTCTTAAACTAACTGAGCAAGGACCTAAGGGAAAGCATTTGGATCATAATTCAATCTGTTTTTTTGATGGATCTTCAAGATTTAAGAGAAGTCAGTACAATGAGGGATCAGGCAACAATAGTCTATAAGCATCTTTACCCTGGGATACTGGGGTCATAGCCAAAAGGAACAGAAGGCAGAACCAGAGCAGAGCAGATGGGAGCTATTGAGAGCCTGGGATAGGGCTAATACGAGGGACTTCTTTCTCATCATTAGAGCTCCCTACACTCGGAATGAAGACACTGCAGTCCCAATAGAAGAGACCCCCACCCATGACCATGCTCAATCTATAGCTCTGAGAAGTCCTAAGTAGGATATGAAGCTCCACCATGGTCCTCTAGCCTATCCCATTACTTGTAAATTGTTACTTTGAAGAGCTGTTTGTGTTAAGCCATGCTCAAGTAAATACCCACTGGGAATCCTATGGGTGCCTTATCAAATTGAACATTACATTTCAGCTAGAATGTGTTGCCTACCCCCCTTCTTGTTTGGGTCTTTGAAGACTCCCCCCACCCAACTTGTTTGGGTGTTTGAAGAGGTCAATTTAGCCTTGGTGATGCTGAACTGAGCATGATATGAAGGAGAGCTAGGACTGCACCCACCAAAACACTTAGATAAGTGGGTACCCTGCCTGAATCCCCACAGAATTCCACAACCTGTGGGCAGCAAGTGGGCAAAGGCGGCAGGGCTGAGGAGAAATGAATCCCCATCAGCCCTCAGAAGGCCCACCAGGCCTCAGGAAGCCGGTGCTGCTCCCTTCACCCCAGCATGGGTCACGTGGAGGCCTATGGCCACTGCAGCCACCTCACTTATTCCCAGACGCTTACAGATACTATGATGGTTCACAAGTGTTGTGGGTGAAGGTAAGACGCTCTCTTGTAAAGCAAGTGACAATAAGTTATAACACTTTTAATGTACCAGTTATAGACATGAACCATTATCTTTATAAAAGTATGGCAGATCATGGATATCTCACCGGAAGCAGGGCCGTTGATCCCATTGTTTTCTTGAGGTGGATGAAAGGTCAAAGGGTAATGGAGAATCTTTTCCCCCACTGAAGTGGTAGATCCCAACAAGGAAGGACACCTGGAGGTAAGGGACGCAGTGGATTAAAAAACGTTCACAGTAGTATCGTGGGCTATATATTGTGCTGGCCATTGGCGTAGGTCGGACAGGACCAGCATTCCTCCATTACTGTGTCAAATAGATTCCTTCACTCAAATGTCTGCTGTCACCTACTCTGGACCCTGTGGGGCAGGGTGAGAGTTCCGTGCCAGAGAATCCAAAGGAGGAGCCCAAAGCTGGGTTTTTTTGTTGGTTTGGTGTGGGTGGTCGTTGTTGTGTGGAGGTCAGAAAATAGCTCCGGAGGAAGCGGTGAACTACAAACTGAGACGCGGGGCCAGAAGCACTGAGCATTCTGGGTCCGCTTCAGAAATAGGAGGCTCCGAGGCCCGGATGGAGCGCGAGCCGGACCCAAGCGCCTTCCCGGTCGGCAAAGTTTGAAAGCAGCCACGTGCGGGCCGCCGCGGAGGACAGGGAAAAGGCCCGCACCAACCAGCTCCTCTCTCTTCCCCTCAGGAGGGGTCCGGGGCTGCGGGGCCGAGTCTCCCGCCAGGGAGAGGGCGGGACCCGCCGGACCCAAAGGCCGAGTCCCGGGTTGGCGAGGCGCGGGGGCGTGGCTCCGCGCATGCTCAGCTCGCAAGCCGTTCGCGTCGCCTGGCTCGGGAGGCGCCGGAAGCACCGGGAGCTGCCGCATGGCGCAGGCGGGGAACGCCGACCCCGGGGTTGGGGGGCAGCGGGCCCCGGGCGCGGCGCTGGGGCGCGCGCTTTGGCTCTGGGCCCTGGCGCTGCTGTGGCTGGCGACGGCCGTGGCCGGCCCCTCCCGGCGCCAGTGGCCGGTGCCCTACAAGTGAGTGCGCGTAGGCCCGGCGCGGCGGGGCGGGGCGCGCCCGTGCAGGGCTGGGGCTGGCGGGGCGGGGTCCCGGGGCCGAGAAGCGCTCCCGTCGCGGTGAGGGACGGAGTTGAGCCCGCGGGAGTCTCAGCTCCCTGCCGCCCGCGGTCCCGGGGCCTTTCTTCCTCTCGGTTCACTTGCGCCACTTTATAGGTGATCTAGGCTCAGGACAGCCCCTAATCAAGGAAGAAACGGGCAGTAATGTCATTTTATTGAATGGCTTTTAGATACAAGTAACCGACTGCTTGAATAGTTTGGGGAGAGCTTGAATATCGCGTTTATTAATGCCCTGCACGTCGTTAGTTATCGTGAGCTCCTACCCATTGGCACGATTCACAGCATGACCTATTGGCCTGGGTCTGTGGGACTTTACGTTTTTATCTCCAAAAGTCACGCGTCCTTGGACCCGGACACCCCAGGAAACTTGGTGACCTCATTTGTGCCCCGTTTCCAGTCTGGCTGTAGGATGTGGTCATAAGACCAGGACAGAGATTGCAAACCTATGAAGCTGATTGGAACTTCTGACCTAGAAGAGTATTTACACGGCCTAAGATGGTCAGGTGGCTAATCACACACAAAGAAAACACGCTGTTAACAATCTGGCAGGGCTTTTGAAAACGCACAGCTATTTTGGAGGACAAAATAGGGAGTGGGGAGGCAGGTTAACCTAGTGGTCTGGAAAGAGTTCTGGGTTCCAGTCAAATTGGGCACCATCACTAGCTGTCCCATAACTCGGTATTTCTGTGACCACTTGTCCTGAGTTAGCAGGAATAGTAGCAGTCCCTGGGTTTATTAGGAGGATTACATCTAGTAAATGCCAGCCATTGTCAAAGCCTGGATATTAGTGTATTCTCACTGGATGGTTTGCACCACTTTCTTGTTTTGCTTGATATTTATAAAAAGAGAAGTTTGGGTTTCTTGGAAAAAAAAAGTCAGTAAAATGTTCATAAGAAGTAAAAATTAAACGTTCAATAAAATAAGGAAGTGATTGTAAATCCAAAACTACTTGATTTAAAATTAGGGCAAGGTATGGACGGTAACTTCTTGTTTCTATAGAAGTTTCAAGTATTAAGTTTAATCTCAACTGAATATAATAAAATTTGACTTTATTAAGTTCATACAAATTATGCTTTTGAAATTACCCATGACCTGCAAGAGGTTTAGCTGTGGCCAAGTGAAAACTATATATAGTTATGTATTTGTTTAAACCAGATGAGCACCTATAAAACAGGTAAGTATACCTAAGTCTCATAAACATTGTGTGTGTGGGGGGTAATATTTTTGGCTAACATCAGTGTTTTAACTTCTTAAAATAGAAATTTTTGTTGCTGTGTTAGGGTTATAAAAGAACAGATCTTTCTAAAACCTTAGATATCCAGGATTCTTCAAGGATAGATGGAGGCAGCCTCTTTATTTCATCTAAAACCTTAGATATCCAGGATTCCTCAAGGATAGATGGAGGCAGCCTCTTTCTTTCATCAGCCACATATGGAAGGTGACCACAGATGTCTACTACTATCGTCCGTCCTCTAGTCCTCCTGCCATGGCCTTCACAGGGGTGGTCTTGTTACATTATTACAGTAACCTCCTACCTGACCTCTGCCTCACCTTTCCTTCTCTCGCTGACCTCTTTCTAACTCAGAATATGGTTGGTTTTGTGGCAAATCGAATCAGACCAGGTCTGCTACTTAAAATCCATGAAGCTTTCAGTCCCACTCTTCGCCAGTCGTAGAGTCTGGGTTGTGGTTTGCACTGAGTCAGTGCAAAATGACAGTCCCTGCCTCCCTTTCCTGCCCTGGAGCCTGAATTCCTTATTTACAGTCTTAATTTACCTCCTGTCTATAATACTTAATGTTTTCTCTCTTTTTGTGTCCTGACCTTCGGAAGTATTTTAAAAACCTAAGCCAGGTCTTCATCTCTCTCTTTGCCTTCCTTGTCCCCACATCAGGTAGAAGTGATTTCTTTTTTGTGCCTGTGTCTGTATGACTCTGAAGGGAACATCATTATTTTGTTTTTATCAAAGTGCTTTTAATATATCATTTGCTGTTGAAGACATCATAGGAGGGTGCCTGGATGGCTCAGTCGGTTAAGTGTGTGCCTTCAGCTCAGGTCATGAGCCCAGGGTGCTAGAATGGAGCCCCAGATCAGGGTCCCTGCTGAATGGGGAGCCTGCTTCTCCCTCTCCTTGCTGCTCCCCTTGCTTACACTGTCTCTCTCAAATAAATAAAATCTGGGTGCCTGGGTGGCTCAGTTGGTTGGGCGACTGCCTTCAGCTCAGGTCATGATCCTAGAGACCCGGGATCGAGTCCCACATTGGGCTCCCTGCTTGGTGGGAGGCCTGCTTCTCCCTCTCTCACTCCCCCTGCTTGTGTTCCCTCTCTGGCTGTATTTCTATCAAATAAATAAAATATTTTAAAATAAATAAATAAATAAACGAATAAATAAATTCTTTATAAAATAAATAAATAAAGACATCATTGGAGTTTGTTCACCGTGTAACAGAGAATATGTTCAAACACTATGGGCTAAACTTTTGAATGTCTACCCTGAGAATGTCATTGATAGTGATACTAAAATCTGGATTCTAAAATGTGCAAAGAAGAACCAAATTCCTATTAGAATCTAAGTTAGTGGTTTCTTTTTCTTTATTAGACGCTTTTCCTTCCGTCCAGAACCAGATCCTTATTGTCAAGCTAAATACACGTTCTGTCCAACTGGCTCACCTATCCCAGTTATGAAAGGTGATGATGTCATTGAAGTCTTTCGGTTACAAGCCCCAGTTTGGGAATTTAAATATGGGAACCTCCTGGGACACTTGGTAAGGCTGCGTTTTGATCTTACAACTTTGGTTAATTAAATTATTTATTAAGTGTATTTGAGGGAATAATCAAATCGCTGTTCAAAGGACTGATTTGAGATAATGTTGAATTGGTGTTCTTGGCATGTTTAAAATGAGTAGTCACTGGGGTGCCTGGGTGATTCAGTTGGTTAACCATCTTACTCTTGGTTTTGGCTGAAGTCATGATTATGATCTTGGAGTCATGAGATCCAGCCCCGCCTCGGTTCTGTGCTTGGGGGCAGAGTCTGCTTGAGATTATGTCCCTGCTAGGAAGCTTGTGCACGCCCTGTCTCTCTCTCTCTCTCTCTCTCTAATAAATAAATAAAATCTTCAAAATGTGTAATCAGAAAAATATTATCATACTTTGTGATCCTGACAATAACCAATGCAATTGCTCTAATCCTTTCTCATGTTCTGTATCCATACTCACCTCCTGTACCTAGCTCTTGGAAAATAAGAAAGGAAACCCAGAGGAAGGGGCAAGTCAGGCAGGAAGCATTTCACTTCCAGTCTCTGCTATACACACTTTTCCTAGGTTAGCTCACCACTTGACCCTCTAATCCCCCTGTAAAGTATATAGACTTCTGAGACTGTGGCATGGAGCTTCTCAAACCAACTCTAAGGAAATTAAGAGCATGTCCATATAGCACATATCCTTACTATCTGAGATAGGCAGCAGTGGTCAAAACCAGAGTGGAGGGCGCCTGGGTGTTCCAGTGGGTTAAAGCTTCTGCTTTTGGCTCAGGTCATGATCTCGGAGTCCTGGGATCGGATCGAGGCTCGCATTGGGCTGTCTGCTCGGCAGGGAGCCTGCTTCCTCCTCTCTGCCTGTCTCTCTGCCTACTTGTGATCTCTGTCAAATAAATAAAATCTTTAAAAAATAAAAATTAAAAAAAAAAACAGAATGGAGAAGGATCTGGAATTTGAGGAGCCACAGAGTGGACACAGGAATAGTAACATGGAAGAGGAATGGCTGAGCAGTTACTCTACTTGATACACAGTTGTGGTATATTACATTTTCTCCCATTTGGTTCCTGGACCTGTGGTTCCTTCACAAATGCTTTTGTACATGTATGGTCTTTACACAGAAAATTATGCATGATGCCATTGGATTCAGAAGTACTTTAACTGGCAAGAACTACACAATGGAATGGTATGAACTTTTCCAACTTGGAAACTGTACATTTCCCCATCTCCGACCTGAAATGAAAGCCCCTTTCTGGTGTAATCAAGGAGCTGCCTGCTTTTTTGAAGGAATTGATGATATTCACTGGAAGGAAAATGGGACATTAGTTCTAGTAGCAACCATATCAGGTAAGTTTCAAAAATATGACAGTATTTAACAATTGCATCAATACCCAAATTAAAAAGAAACTAATTGAGGCATTTCAGTCATGCTCTACTCTTTAGAGGTCAGTTTACAAAATGTACTTCTGGAAGCAATAACTTTTGACCCAAACTATTGCCCATGCCAAGCATCACCTTTACATAAGTAGTGTCTCTCCTCTATTCCATGGTAAAAAAATTAAATGATAACATGTTTTCTGCAGTGGACTTTCCAAATAAAATAGTGGAAGAAAATCCACAAAATGCCTGACAAAATAACTGATTAAAGGTCCTGTTAACTGTATATGGAAAAAGACTTTCGGTAATGATAGCATGTTTTTATATCAAGAAATATTAATAGCTACCACTCATGGGGACTTATTTTGGGCCCAGTAGCAGTTCCAAGTGCTTTATCTATATCACATCATTTATTATCACAATGACCCCCTGGGGATAATTACTGTTATTCCACCTTCCCCATCATTTTACCGAGGGCAAACTGAACAACAAAGTGGTTAAAGTCACACGGCTAAGTAAGTGGGACTCCAACCCTGGCAGTGAAGCCCTATTGACCTTAACTACTTTGCTACATTGCTTCCCAAAATGTACATTATCTTATGGGTTTAAGGCTCCTCGAGCAGTTGAAATATCTTATCTCTAAGATTTTTGTTCTTTTGAATGTATTGGAAAGTTGATTAAACACTTAGAATTTTGCTTCATGTGTTGTTGGGTAGTGATGAAGAAAGTCCGAGCTTTTATCAGAAACTGGGATGTGACCTTGGGTGACATTTTACTTTATTGACTCATTACCTCATGTGTAGAGTGGGGATGAGACTACCGTTGCATCCTAGAGGTAGGGAGCTTGCCCATATGATTGATAGAGCTCTGCATTATAATTGTTGCTCTCCAAGAAAGTGGAATCATCTGGAATGAAAGCCCTGTGTATGATAACCAAGGACTTGAGGATGTTATCATGCTTTCCACTTCAATAGCCCTTTGCACAGCATATTGGAGCATGTTATCTCACAATTCAGTAAGGAAGAGAAAACATTCTTCTTCCTTTAATAAGTAAGGAATTGAGGGTCAACCAGGTGGCATGACTTACCAGTCTCTTCAAGCTACAGATCTGGTTGTAGAACCAGGGATAAAGTAGCATCTTAAATGTCGTCTGGGGATCTTCTAACTGTACCCCATGCTGTTATCTGATCTTCCTACTTTCTTGTCGCATTCCCCACCAGCAGAGAAGACACAACACACGGGTCAACGTTGAAGCTCCCCTTTATTCTCTGGTTCCTCCCCCTCTCGTCGTCTCCTGAGGTCTCCCCTTTCCCGCCTCGCCTCCTCTCCTCCTCCCCCGCCTCTCGTCTTCTCTCAGGAAGCTTTCTAGCCCCCTCTTATATAGCATCCCAGCCAATCAGAGAGGAGATCACGTGGGGCGTGGACTGCACGGTGAGCAGGCACTGGTGGAGTCCGGTGATCACGCACTGAGCACGGACCCACCTATGAGGCGTGCAGTCACGTGATCTTCAGGGCGGGCGCTTCCTGGAGCTGCTTCATGGGCTGCTGCCGGTGTCTGCTGTGGAGCTCTCCACAGCAGACGCAGCGCCATCTATGGGGCGTGCCCCTGACAGCTCCCCCTTTTTTATTTATTTGGCCGGGATGATCAACTCGCGTCCTTACCCGTCATTGAAGACTGCAGAGCATGCTGCAGCTCCTGTGTTAGGTTGGCACGCGGTTATCATCCTCATTGCCCGTCATTGACTACCGGTCCAGCATGCTAAGCCATACCTGGGGTGAGCTTCCATGCTTTATAGTGAGCAACGCGTGATGCACGGCCTCTCGGTCTCTAGACATTGTGCGTTGGAGGGCCCTTATCCAACGTACCGCCAGGACGAGGGCGAAAAGCACAATACAGCCAAGCGCTATGGTCCCAAACCAGGACTTTCCAAAGGACACCACTGCCTGCTGGCCGTGCAGAAACTGGGACGCGGCGAGGGGATTGACTCCTGCGGCATTCTCCAAACGGAGGGAGGTTGTCAGATTGTGGAATTTCACGGTCCCGGTACCGTTGAGCATCTGGGACAGCTGCCGGGAGAGGTTTGTTGCTCGAAAGAGATTAGAATACAAGTTAGAAGTTATACATAAACCTGTTAGGAATTGGATACAGCTGGAGGAGGCCATTTGTGCTATTAGGTAACAAGGGTTGGTCTGGATCTCTACGTACTATCTGGCATGACTCTAATTGTTGTAATAGTTTCCCTGGCCTTTGGTGTAAAATCCCTTTTAGAATTTAAGTTTGAGTCGCTAACGGTAAGGCAGCTCTGTACCAGAGCCCATATAGCCATAGTACCTGTTGGTAAGGGCTGCCGAGCATTAGCCTTTCTCAGGTCTTTTCCCAAATGCTCCCATTGTGGAATATTTAAGAGCCCCTCATCCAAAAACCAGGGGGCCTGATGTTCTATTGCTCTCAGAAATACTCGAGCAGTTTGGGCCTTTAGGGGGGTCCCATTAGCTTTTAAAAGCGCCCGCAGGGGGCTCTCCATATGGAGTCTAGAAATTTCTGATCCCATGGTTTTACTTTTTCCTTTGTAGTCGCGACTCGCGAACGTGCAGCTGCTGTCCCTTTGTGGTTGCTATAAAGCAAGCTTTCCTTTACCTTTGTGGTCGCCGTCTGGCGAACTTATACCTTTTTTACCTTTGTGGTTGCCTCTAGGCAAACGTTATTATGCTGCAGCCCTTTGTAGTCGCTCTCTGGCGAACTTATACTTTCTTTACCCTTGTGGTCACCGTTGGGGCGAACTTATACTTTTTTTACCTTTGTGGTCGCCGTCGGGCGAACTTATACTTTCTTTACCCTTGTGGTGAACCTATACTAAAATCGTCAGGGGAATTCAAAGGGGTTTCTGTTTTGGGGGTACTCACGGTTTTCCCGGGTTTCGGCACCACTTGTCGCGTTCCCCGCCAGCAGAGAAGATGCAACACACGGGTCAACGTTGAAGCTCCCCTTTATTCTCTGGTTCCTCCCTCTCTCGTCTCTCCTCTCTCGTCGTCTCCTGATGTCTCCCCATCGTCTCCTTTCCCGCCTCGCCGCCTCTCTCCTCCTCTCCTCCTCGCCATCTCCCCCGCCTCTCGTAGTCTCCTCTTAGGAAGCGGTCTAGCCCCCTTTTATATAGTATCCCAGCCAATCAGAGAGGAGATCACGTGGGGCGTGGACTGCACGGCGAGCAGGCATTGGTGGAGTCCGGTGATCACACACTGAGCACGGACCCACGTATGAGGCGTGGGGTCACCTGATCTTCAGGGCCGGCGCTTCCTGGAGCTGCTTCATGCGCTTGGCGCCATAGCCTTGGCAGCACCGCTGCCGGCGTCTGCTGTGGAGCTCTCCACAGCAGATGCAGCGCCATCTATGGGGCGTGCCCCCACACTTTCTAATTGATGTGCCCCAAACCATCCCAACAATATCAAAGTCCATTTCTCTTTTAACCATGCTCAATGTTCATACTCTTCTTTTCATTCCAGGCCAAGTTCACATTTCTCCTTTCTCTGTCCACCTATCTCATTATCTGAAAATTCTGACATCAGTATATGATAGGAACAAGTGATCATTATTTCATGTAAAATAGTTTGTAATCATATGCTAGTACTTAAATCTTTCAAGTTATCCATCTGCTTTGTGATTCTATTCATTGATATTTTCTCAGGTTACACAAGTGTTTTGAAGTATTCTTATCTTAATTAAAGCAGTGGCTTTTTATAGTTGAAGAACACCAAGAACAGTATCCCCAGTTCTAAGAAAACAGGCTTTATATTATTCCACAATTTTAATTCCATAAAATTGATCAAAGCAGCCACTCTATTCATATTATAGGACACAAAGTATTGATTTCATAGGCTCAAGTTGGAGCACTTAAGAAAGGTTTACACAAAATGACAAAGTGCAATGTTGAGGCCAAGCTCTATTAGGCATTGTAAAAGCCCAGATGAGGTTGTAACCGCACAAAGTATGGTGTTTTGTTAACTTTTGGAAAGGTTAGTCTGTTACGAGAGTGTGAGCCTGTCTGGAATCACGTCCACAAACGTGGCCAAAAACATTTCCAGTTTGGTTGCTTCATTGGAAGAATTTGTATGGTTGGTGGGAAGGTTGTAAGCAGAATCCCAACAGCTGCAAGTATAGAGAGAAAAGGGAAATAACACATATTCAAGGTGGATAAGATACAGTAATTACTTCCTCTTATAACATTAGTAGGCCAGCCTTGTAGAGCAGCTGTTCCCCTGGCTGCCATGACCCTGTGTGCATACCACACGTGTGACAGAAAAGCTCTGTTGCCCCCTCCTCCATTCTTAACACTGCCTTTGCCCCATTCACTTTTACCTCTTCCTCAATTTTTTCCTTGTTTTCTTTCTTTTGCCTCTGAATCCAAGATTTGTTGAGTGGGGTAAAGGAAGAGGGCTTCTACATGTATATAATTTTGCCTTTGACTATGCCTTAAATATTACAGAATTGGTATGTAAGGCTTTATACACCTATTGTATCTATATTTATGATTCAAAAATACCTGGTGCCTTGAAAATAGGGTAAAAATTGGATGAGCTTGGACTCCTGTTGTAAGATGCAGCTTTGGAATTACTAGTATAAATAATAAATAATTATATAAATAATGATAAAAGCTATTATTTATTCATGGCCTTAATCATCAGGTTAGAATATCTTACATAAAAACTATTTGATTAGCTTTGATGCTCACATAGGTAATTTTTTTTTTTAACTAGGAAACACATTTAACGAAATGGCAAAGTGGGTAAAGCAGGACAACGAAACAGGGATTTATTACGAGACATGGACTGTCCAAGCCAACCCAGAAAGAGGGGCAGAGATGTGGTTTGAATCCTACGACTGTTCTAAATTTGTGTTAAGGACATATAAGAAGTTGGCTGAACTTGGAGCAGAGTTCAAGAAGATAGAAACCAACTATACAAGAATATTTCTTTATAGTGGAGAACCTACCTATCTGGGAAATGAAACGTCTATTTTTGGACCAGTAGGAAATAAGACTCTTGCTTTAGCCATAAAAAAATTTTATTACCCCTTCAAACCACATTCATCAACTAAGGAATTTCTGTTCAGTATCTTGCAAATTTTTGATACAGTGATAATACACAGAGAGTTCTATTTGTTTTATAACTTTGAATATTGGTTTTTACCTATGAAATTCCCTTTTGTAAAAATAACTTATGAAGAAATCCCTTTACCTAACAGAAACAAAACACTCTCCGGTGTATAAAATTGTAAGTCTGCTCTTTTTTTTTCTTTCTATCACCAGCATGTATATTTTTCAAGGGGTGGTTACATTTGTGGATTTCTTAGGCCTTTCCACCTTGGAACAGAAATGCACCTGGGCAGAAAGGCCACATACCATCTCAGGACTTTTTTTGGAGAGAAGCTGATACTCACTGCATTGGCCAAAGTGAGCACGTTAGGTGACCTTGATTTCAAACTCTAAGCCTTTGTTAATATGAATTACAGTTCATATCAGATATATGGGATCTTTGGACCCTGTATTTTTTTAAATTGTGGATATGGTGTGCCAAGATTTTTTAAATACCCTCAGCAACATTTTCATGATGGGAGGTAATTTTTTCTGATATGGCAGTTATGCTTTTTCAGTATTTTTTGGTAGTTTAGACTGACTTGATGGCTTTTGTCACTTTGGGGACCAGGTCTAGTAGTTTGATACTGTTCTGTTCACTTAAAGACCAATTTGGACACCCTAGCTGTGGCACTTGTGCTTCTAGATGAGGTACAAACAGTGTTAAAGAGCACAGGTTTCTAGCTAGCACTTTAGAATTATCCAGGAACTGGCATCTTGTGACTTAGGCAGTTGAGCATTTCTGAACCTTATGTCCTTATCTCGAAGGTGATTCATCTTGTCAGGATTGTTGTAAAGATTGAAGCCACGCATGTTTGTCATGGGCAAGTTACTGTAAATGGTACTATAATGATGAATCAAAGAACAAAGTGCCATTCTTGATCTCTCTCATAATGTAGTTCATGTGCCAACCTTTCCTGGGTTTGATGGTAACACCCTAGACTTTGAGTGGGCAGCTGAATGCCCCTGCAGGCCTTCACACACACGGGACACAGAACTATCTGCCTGCAGATGCACCTGGGTGAGCAGGCACCCCCTGACTCCTCTACTCTTGTTGTTGTCCTTCCACCCAGCAGGGATGCCGGCTCAGCAGAAGAGGGTACATTTCTCAGACGGGACAGGTTTTTGTCAAGATCTCCAAGTAGCTGTGTTTCCATTTAGGGCCATTAAAGAAGGTTTCAGGGTTCTTTAAATTATTGATGATCACTAGCACTGTTTCATGGAAAAAAAAAAAACAGTAATAAGATGAAGCAGAGACAATCCCTTTAATATGTAAATTATGTTACTCAGTTTCTACTAACAGTTGAGTGCCTCTTGAGAGGTTAGATACATTATACTTGAGTTCTCAATCCAAATGAGTAAATTGGGGCTTAGGTTAAATGACCTTTCCCTGACTAACCAGCTAATCGTAACAGAGCCACATATTGAACCAGTTCTGTTGACTGCATGGCAAACAGTATGAAGTGAGGTTTCCTCGTTACTCAAAAGTGGGGTCCGCAGACCAGTGCCCATACCACAGGTTACCAACAAGGTTACTAGTCAAGTACAGATACGGATAGGAAACATTCAGAAACTTATTTTAAAACAACTTATTGGAGTAGTTTTGTTTCTGTTGACTCTAATAAAAATTGCTGGCATTTTGTATGTCTTTGTTTTTATTTCGTTTGTCTAGGAACTCATTTTTATTGTCTTTTTAGGCAGGACAAGTCTGAAAATAAAAACCCAGCCCTTCACCACAGATAACATAACACTGCATTACTCTGCTTACTGCAGCACAAAGGCAGTCTTGCTCAAATACTGGGGAGAACTGTTTTTCACTGCCTACCATTTGGCCTATGAACTCATGTTAATAGTGCCTAAACATTCCTAATTAAGTTTCTAACCTGCTAGTTGTCTTCAGAATGTCACAAACGTGGATCTGTGTTATCACCACCTAGTGGCTGAAATCGGGCAATGCCAACTTTTACTGGATTTTTAGGAAAACTGATCTGGAAAACCAGAATTTTGGATTTTCTATAACTGCATTGGGAAAACAAAAACTTGTGCCACATTTGTGTTAACTCTAAAGCACAGAATTTAGTTCTATAGCAAAGACCAATGAGGACATCTGGATGTGGAACTTGAATTTTAAAGCAAGACTCTAAATAGTTAAAAAAAAATTCAGTATTTTGCAGTTCTTAAGAATATTAACAAATGAAGGAATTCTGTTAAAATAATAGGTAGATTCAGGTGACTATAACACAGCA
The DNA here is from genome assembly GCA_004023965.1 of Spilogale gracilis. Classification (NCBI taxonomy): domain Eukaryota; kingdom Metazoa; phylum Chordata; class Mammalia; order Carnivora; family Mephitidae; genus Spilogale; species Spilogale gracilis. Next base: position 142,218 of record PITA01002119.1, on the reverse strand, counting down.
TAAAAATCGCATTAGTACTTAAGAATTTATCAAATTATGTCAACTGTACTTGTAAGATGAAATAGGGCTTTTGGAGTAGAGGTAGAATGTACATGCTTACAAAATATGAGAAACCAAAATATGGCAAGGCAGGAATTTGCCAATTAAATTTTGCTGCCCTTTGACCTACTTAAATGCAATTTCTATTTTTCTGTTAATTTGTTATCAATGTATAAATAAAATTTCCTCTAAGAGAAACCATTTTGTTGAAGTTTGATTTAGGGCTTTAGAATAAATGTATCCTCACTTACTAATTCTGGCTCAGTATTAAGAAAGTATACCCACAAAGTGTCATCAAATGTGTTTTAATAGTTATATACAGGAAAACAGTCAAAGGGTTAAAATACATATTTATAACCTTTGATGCTGGCTCCTTTGAAATCCGGGAAAAAAATAAATCTTAGGAAACTTCATCTAGTTTTATAATCTGGTCTGGTGGTACTTAATGGATTTTGGAGGACTTCAGTTCCATTAAGATCATTTATTTTTATTTTTATTATTTATTTGACAGAGAGTGAGAGAGGGGAAATGAGCTGGGGGAGTGAGAGAGGGAGAAGCAGGCTCCCCACTGAGCAAGGAACCAGATACTCTATCCCTGGACTCTGGGATCACGACTGGAGCAGAAGGCAGACACTTAACTACTGAGTCACCCAGGTGCCCCTATTACTCATTTTTTTTTTTAAAGAAATTGTTGGCATGTTACACAAACAACAGGGTTCCAAAAGCACACACATGCTTTTCCCTGTTCACAGCCAAGGCAAATGGGCTGGCTGAAGTTTGTTTCCAGCATCTTCCTATTTACCCTTCATTGTGCAGGTAGCGTTCTGTGCTCTCAAATTTGCCTATCTACATTTTCTCTTCCCTACTTAATATACTCTTTTACTGGACTGATTATTCTAAGGATAAGCTCTTGGCTCACTTTTGGAATAAAGGGTTGTGTGTCTGTTTTGTCCTATATGTCCTCGTGTTTAAAGGATAGCTTTTGGAATAAAGGGTTGTGTGTCTGTTTTGTCCTATATGTCCTCGTGTTTAAAGGATAGCTGCGTGTCAGGAAACGGGTAAATTTTTTTCTGGCTGCTTGGTAACAGTAAAATCTCAGATAAACTGAAGCTGGAGTCTGCAAAGATTGTTCCCAGTTATGTATGGGGTACAGATTACTTAGAGCTTCTTAAAGGACCTAGTTCAGGCCTGAGCCTTCCTCACATCAACCCCTCCCTTCCCATTTATCTATTCTAAGCTTTTCTGTAAATATAAAATTTTCTTTAAATGCAGTAAATTGATTTAATCTTTAGTCATGCCTGTTTTGTTTTGTTTTTCTTTCTAATAGTATTGTTAAAATAACCCAGATTACCAAGGGAAATGGAAGTTATTTTCTGGAAGCTGTGAAGACAGGAAATGAAAATCATATCAATAGTTTAGCAACAATTTTGGTTGGGACACCTAGGTGGCAAAGTCCATTAAGCGTCATACTCGGGCTGTGATCTCAAAGTCATGAGACTGAGTCCCAGGTAAAGCCAAGTGGGGCTCTGCGCGCAGCATGGAGTCTGTTCAGGACTCTTTCCCTGTGACCCTCCCCCCAGCTCTCGCTCTAAAATAAATAAAACTTAAAAAAAAAAAACCCACAACAAACTATTGTGACTGCATGGATTTATAGAAGACATTTCTCTATGAAAAGACTACCTGGGTTTAAGGACTTTTAATTCTATTTCAAGGGGCACCTGAGTGGCTCAGTTGGTTAAGTGACCGCCTTCGGTTCAGGTCATGATCCGGGAGACCCGGGATCGAGTCCCACATCGGGCTCCCTGCTTGGCAGGAGGCCTGCTTCTCCCTCTCTCACTCCCCCTGTTTGTGTTCCCTCTCTGGCTGTGTTTCTCTCTGTCAAATAAATAAAATCTTAAAAAAAAAAAAAAGAATTCTATTTCAAAATATGTTTTATTATTCTTATTCTAAAAGCAGAGTCTATTCTTTTTAATTTAACCATTTTCTTTATAAAATTTGAAAAATAAATTTACATTTCAGTCAACTTATTTCCTATCACTTTAGTCGTCAAGAGTTTATTTCAAGAAAAGATTTCATTTGCCTAATCTTACTACATCTTCAAAACAGTCATTCTACCATAAAGTTATTTAATATTAAACACTATCAAATACAAATTTTAAACTAAAACCATACATTTGTATGCTTAACTTGCTGGAAAATCAAGTACATATGTTAGGGTAGTTTTTAAAAATTCTAATAATACAACAGCATTAGTAACTATCTTTATTCTCAAATTGATAAAAGCATTTAACATATACTTTACAGTATAAACAAAGTAAGTGCTATGCATTTTGCTTATAAAGTGACTTAAAGTATTTTAAGCATTATATAATTCAATTTGTACAAAAAAGTAAATTTCCAAATAAAGCTTTGGTTAGTAGAACTCATTATCTACTATCAAATCCATTTCCAAAATTGTTCAAGGAAAAAAAGCTTTATCCACTAACACAGGTACAAAGCTGTTTACTATTTAGTAAGAGGGGGAAATACTACAATAATTGGTTTTAATTTCCAAGTCTGGATCAGCCTTTTTTCTTCTCATTTATATGTGGCCAGGATACCATGACTTTTGAAAAGTCACCTTTTATTCTTAGGAAGGTATTCTACTTAAAAAATACATTAGATCTGTAAGACTGTTAGTTTCCATAATTACCAAGATGCTTTCTAAAAGTTTCAAGCATTAATATATTAGTCCATTGGGATAAATCACTTCTAATTTCCCTCAGGAAAGGTAGCATCTACTAGCACTAGTGCTCAGAATTAAAGTTTATGTAATACCTAAAAAAACTAAATGTAGCCCAAAACTTAATATTTTTACAGCAATGTGTGGATTACCTTTATTCATATGAAAGTAATAAAAACGCTACCTAACTTAAATAATATAAAATAGCATTTAAGCAAATTAACAATCACAAAATTTAAGACATTTTTCTATTAAAATTTTCCAGTCCACTGAGCAATATTTACTCAAAAATATGATTATGAACTTAAATATATGCTCTTTTAAGTTTACCTGTTTATGCTAAACTGTACACTGGTGCTCTTTTTATGATTTTTGAAAGCTCTACTTATATAACTATTTAATTCCAAAATGGAAAAATGAGCCATCACTAAAATCCACTGGAGAATAAAATTCTTTCATGGAAATAATTTATAAACATTTTAAATTTCTACCTTTAATTACTTCAATTTGGTTTTTTATATAGATGAGCTTTTCATTTCAATTACTGTATACTTCAAAACTAGCTTAAACAAAGATAAAACCAAGGAGAACGGTAAAGCATTCCCTACTTTACACAGGATGCTTCAAAGTGTCACATACATAGTAACATCACAGAAGAGAATTTCTATGGTTTAGCAGAGTATAGAGCAAACCTGAAAAGTTTATACAAAGTTAAACACTGCCTCCCTTCCTGTTTTTTTCTTTTAATTTGATCTTGGCTCTGTTTATTATCCTTCTATAATAACCACTGTGACACTTTCAGTTGTCTATGAGATCCAATTACTTATACATTCCTCTTTAAACAGCTCTGTAACGTATTTCAGAACATTCAACCAATCTCTTTCATTCGATATGACATATCCTATATAATGCTCTGTCCTGAGCTATATTAAACACCTTATAACAGGTGTAAGTATAACTGAAGACCCTAAAATGTCAAGTTTACATTTTTAAAAAATGCATAGAGAACATAACTTTGAAAAACTTATTAGTACTCACTTCTCAGATACTATAATATATAGGTTTTATTTCTTTCAGACTGTTAATCTTCATAACTGGTTATTACTTTCAGATCTGAACCACATTTAAAAAACTTTTTCTGAGCTTTGACTGCTACTAGGCTAAAAAAAGAGATGAAGTTTTCTGACCAAAACTGGTCCACAGGTCTTCCAATAAACAATCCTTACATATTCAATGCAGGTATCAAATTTCCATGCTACAAAATAGAATTACATTAGAATTACAGGATATAAACTCCTATTACAATACAATATGCTTAATGTTAAGGTACTATTCACCATGCCCTGTATCATTGTCTTTACCAAGTGGGCATCATGTCTGGAAACCACACCCTACCAAGATGCTTAGAAACCTCCCAATGGATCTGCTCCAAACTATATTTTTGGTCAGGAATTAATACTTCTTCCATAATGGATAACTGAGACAGGCGGCCACCACACATCTTCACAAACTCCACAAAGGCACTACATGAGACTTCACATTCCCCGAGTCCAATAGCTGATAAATTTTTACAACGTTCTGCAATGCGAATTAACTCTTCATCGAGGGGCCGTAATCCATTAGCACATACTACTAGTTCAACTAGTCTAGGACATGTCATTCCCACACGACCGAGCACATCTTTGCTTACTGATCTCCCAAAGTAAAGATGAGTGGCAGGTATTTCATACCGAAAGAATGGATCAAATTCCTCTTCATATAAAAAAAAATACATCACTAAGTTCACTTTTGGTGAATGTCTGATAAAAGCATCCCAGCTGCTTTTCTGAATAGTATGGAAATGTATCTGTCCAGGATTCTCACTGACTACATCAATGCGCAAATGTTCTAATCGGACATGTTTTTCAGAAGATAAAGCAAGCAGCAATTCATCACTTAACAAGTGATAATTCAGGGCCAGTTCACGTAAGCCATGACATTGATCAGCGACACAAAGAATACCTTGAAAGAAAAAAGACCTCTAATTATTTACAAGTTTTTGTACAAGTTCATCATCTGTTCAAAAAAATTAATCAAGTACATGTCTCACAATGAAGGTTTACCATATTTCCCCAATCGCAAAGCTATACAATTTAAAATTCAGTTGTATGGTTGGACTAGCAGAAAGTCACATTTAAAACCTATTACTAATTCTGTCTATAACAAAATGAAACCAATTCTAAATCTGATACCATAAAAAGACATGAAGCTCATTCAACGACTTAGATCATAAATTATTAATACAGTTGATCCTCGAATAACACCAAGGTTAGGGACACTGACCCCTGTTCAGTTAAAAATCTGTGCATAACTTTTGACTCCTCAATCAATAATAGCTTATTGCTGACCAGGTGCCTTGCCGATAACAGTCAATACGTATTTTTTTTGTATGTTACATATAGTTTGTGCTACATTCTTACAAGCTAGAAAAAAAGAAAATACTAAGAAAATCTAAGAGGAAAGGTATTTATAGTATAAACCTGTATTTATTGAAAAAAAAAATCCACATGTGTGGACCCACAAAGTTCAAACCCATGTTGTTCCAGTGTTAGCTGTATGTTAATATTCCACAACTTAGTAAAGTTTACCCAAGTAATGCATGGACAGTGTCATATTCTTTAAAAAACTGATTAACCCAAACTTAGAAGTTAAGCCAAGAAAAACTATATGGTCACTGTTACAGAGGCCAAAGGACATTGTTTTGAAACTGAAAACTTAATCCTAATTAAAAAGAAAAAAAAGGCAAAGCCATATAAAAGAATCAATGCAACTAAATTTAACATTTGGCAAATTTTTTGAGATTTATAATACCTGAGCAACAAAAAGTTTTAACTACTAATAGTATATAATAAACTTAGCAAATTTCCAAGAAAAAAATACCAAGATACCACTAGATAAATGAGTAAAAGATAACTAAACCAATTCACATTAATGGAAATATTAAATACAACTAACATACTCTAACATATCCAGAAGCCAGTTCTATAAATGTTTCCCTAAACTTAACGGCATTATGCTTCAGAACTGCCCCAAATCCCTATCAGCAGCAGATCTTACCAAAGGTCAATACCTGATCTCTGAAATGGCCTAGTATAAAAATTCTACCCCAAACAGCCTATACTACTTGATAAATGATCCACTCAAACCATTTCTTGTGTTTAGAAACAAGGATAGAAACAAAACACACATCATATTATTATCTACTATTGTATAAGTATGATATGTTATCCCATGAATACTCAAAAAAATCTAGAAAAAGGAGTGTTATTTCTATTTTGAAGTTGATGCAGCTGAAGATAGCAAAGCTGGAATTAAAATACAGACTGGGCGACTCTCAAGTTCATGTGCTTACTTACTGCTTGAGAAGTGACAAGACAGAGAGGCACCAATAAGACAAAGTTTAATAGCAGTGGAAGGAGAATACAGGCAATAGAATCAGTGAAGAGATAAACGGAATCATCAGTATAAGAGTGACAAAAGAGGGAATAAAGGACATCTGTGCTGGAGCACCTGGGTGGCTCAGCCTGGGTGGCTCAGCAGTCAAGTATCTGCTTCCTGGTTTCAGCTCAGGTCACAATCTCCGCGTTGTGGGATCGAGCCCTACAGCGGGCTCCACACTCAGTGCACAGTCTGCTTGTCTCTCTCCCTCTGTTCCTCCCCTCTACACTCTCTAAAATAAAGGAAATATTATTTTTTAAAATATTTTCATTTATTTTAGAACACAAGCAGACAGAGCAGGAGGCAGAGGGAGAAGCAGGCTCCCCACCGAGCAAAGAGCCCAATGCAGGACTCCATCCTGGGACTCTAGCTAGGATCATGACCTGAGCCAAAGACAGATGCTTAACCAACTGAGCCACCTAGTCTTCCATAAAATAAAATAAAATAATAAAATAAAATAAAATAAAATAAAATAAAATCATAAATAAATACATCTGTGCTTCACTATTCAGCCACTGCAAAGTTTCTGTTCTCTATAAGGTGTGTATACACTTTGAAATAAATCATTACCCAAGATAACCTAATCTCTGTTCTTTACAATCTCATAAAGCCTGATATAAAAAGAAAACAAATACATGGGGAATGGTAACCGAAGATGCAAGAAGAAACTGAGACACCATGTGATAACTATTAAAGCAGTTGTGGCAGGCATAATTCTAAAAGTGGTCCCCAAGATTCCCCAAACTAACTGCCCATAACCTGTAAATGGGATACCACTCCCATAATTATGTTACATTACACATCACAGTTGGCTTTAGGAAGATTGTGTAGGTGGTTCTAATCTAATTGCATGAGCCCTTTAAAAGCTGAGTTTTCTCTAGCTACTTGCAGAAAAGATGACTCAGCACTTCTCTGGCTAAGCAGACAAGCTAGCTGAGCAAGGCCTATAGTTCTGACCTATACAACTGTGATACTACTAAATCAGTGTTGGTTTAATCTACTAAATCTGTAGTTGTTAGTTATGCAGCAATAGAAAACTCAAACTGTTATTATGATTCAGCAATTCCACTCATAGGTATATACCCAAAAGAAATTAAGCCTTCTGTCCACACAAAATCTTATGTGTTTTTATAGCAGGCACTGTTTATAACAGTCAAAAGGTGGAAACAACCCAAATAGCCATCAAATAAACAATAGATAAACGTGGTATACATCCATACAAAGGAATATTATTTGGCAATAAAAAGAAATGAAACACTGATATATGCTATAACTTGTACAGAAATTCATTATTGGTGGTATTATAAATTCACAGAACTCACTTAGAAAAAAATGGTAAAAGGCATAAAAAAGATCCAGACCCTCTGACCTAGTTCTTCCACTAATTATCTGTCTTATGGAAGAAATTAGAAGCAAATGGCTAGGTGCCAAAATAGTTCATTTTTTTAAATCACAGCAAAAATGCAGAAACAAGTATCCAACCTTAAAAGGATTACACGACAAATGTTGGCTTATCAACAACACAGAATACTAAGTAACTAAATATTGATCAGTTTGGCTGGTATTTAGAGTATTCATGTCAGGCACTGGAGTTAGGACAGTAAAATAACAACATGAACAAGACATCCTTATCCTAACAGAAGGCAGCAGATAATGAAACAAAAATGCTCTGGGAGTGATAACAAGGGATTCCAGGAAGATTTCCCAAAACTAACAAAATAAGACATAAAGAATTACAAGGATCAAGTGAGGGCAAAAGGTGATGGAGAAGGAAAGTGAATAGTATTTCCTGTGGGAACACCTAGATATGGAAGAAAACATAAGCTTCTAAAAACTAAAGGGAGCTCAAAATACAGTAATGACATATTGGATGAAGCCCAATAGACAGGCAAGGGCTAGATCATATGGGACCTTGTCAGCCTCAGTAAGGAGTTGGGATCATACATAAAGCATAGTGACAAGTTTTGAAGAAAACTGGACCAAAAAAATCAGATTTGTATTTTAGAAAAATTACTCTGTCTGTAACATGGAAATCACAATAAAGAAGAGCAGGCTGCAAGTTAGAAAATCAGTTTAAGAGGATGGCTTAAACACAGTAGCACCTGGGTGGCTTAGTTCGTTAAGCCTCAGACTCTTGACTTCGGCTCAAGTCATGATCTCAGGGTCATGAAATTGAGCCCCACATCAGGTTCTTCAACAAGCACAGAGTCTGCTTACCCCTGTCCCTCTGTTCTTCCTTCCCACCCCACTCATGCTCACGTTGTCAACTTTCTTGCTCTAAAATAAATAAATCTAAAAAAAAAGAGGGCACTGCACACAAAGACTATGGGGGCTCGTACTAGAGTAGTAAGAGTGAAGACAAAGAAAGAAAGGTACAGTGTCTTAGCTCAAGCTGCTTAACAGAACACCAGAGACGGTAGCTCACGCAATAAACATTTATTCCCACAGTTCCCGAGCCTGGAAGTCCAACATCAGGATGTTAATAGCATCGTCAGGTTCTGGTGAGGACAATTCTTGCTGGCTTGTGGATAGCTACCTTCTTGCTATGTCTTCACATGGTGAAAGAGAGATCCGCTCTCTCCTGTCTCTTCTTATAAGGGCACTAATCCCATTTATGAGAGCTCGACCCTCATGACCCAATTCCAAATACCACCACACTGCAGCTTAGGGATTCAGCAATATGAATGGGGGGCTAGAGAAGGAATCGACACAAATCTTCAGTCCACAGCACAGAGATTTCAGGCATACTTTGCTAATGAAGTCACCATTCCTTGATGACTGAAGGGATGAAGAATCGAGGACGTCAGTCAGGTCCCTGACAACTAGGATGGATGGTACCATTTACTGGGATGGTACAAAAGAAAAAGCGAGAAATTTGACAGAGAGAAAAGAAAGTTCATTATTAGTGTGAAGTACCAGAGAGACACTGCAGAGCAAATGCGCCACCAGCAGCTGCACACACTGCTCTGGAGTTCCAGAGTAACTCTGAGTGGGAAGTGTGAACATACGGAATGAAACTGAAGCCACAGATGACCATGACACAGCCCACAGTGCAGAGTACAACATAAAAGGACCCAGCACAGCATTTTTGGTAGTGAAACACCAAAATGTAAGGAATGAAAAGAGAAATCAGCAAAAGAAATGGTAGAAACAATCAGAGAGGAAGGGGGAAAATCAAGAGTACAGTATCAAAGTCAAGTCACTAGTATCAAAGGGTGCCTAGAAATCAAGCAAGCAATTATAAGGACTATATGAAATGGGAAAAACGTCCGATAAAATATTCAGTGAAAAAAGAACAGAAAATAGCCCTTAATTTCAACTTAAAGAATAGTCCCCACATGCAAAATCTGGAGAGAAAGAAAATATGAAAATATGTTAAATTTTAAATTGAAACCCTCTATGATTATGCTCTTAAATTAAAAAGCATTGTAAGTACTCTCTTTCATTTCCCTTCTTGAACAACTTGCCCAAAAGTCATTAGGTAAGACTACCATTATTTATACTTAATAAAAGCAAAAGAACAGGAGATGGACCAGGATAAAGAGAATAGTGAACTCTGTCTCACAGAGAAACCAGAGACCCAAAGGCTCTCTTATAGTATGGAAAGTGCTGTAAGTTATGTCCAGAGTGCTATGGAAACAACACATGCGGCAATTAAACCAGAGAGGAAGAGGAAATAAGAACAAAACCAGATCACCTCAGTTGAATTCTGAAGGCTGGCCTGGAGTTAGCTGGATGAAGAAGTGGGGGAAAAATGGTATTCCACCAGGCACAGTGTATTAATGCAAACACCGGGACTAAGAACTGTAGTTATGTAGGACTCAAGTAAAGGTGGCATGTGAATGATAGCAAACAAGTTCAACAAGACAGGAGGAGGTCAGGATACGAAGGACCTTATACACTATGAAGCTATGAAGTAAGAACCATGCTCTCACAGCAAACCTATGTGGTAGGTGCCAAAGGTCCATTCTTCTTAATTCTCTTATATTTAGATTATCACTTTCAGTAATAATCTAGAAGTGGCAGAAGCAGCTAGGGAAATACTGCAGTACACTTAGATATTCCAGTCACCAAGACCCTCCATGTAGGACACATGGACAAAAAGTAAGTACACCATCCAAGAGGAAGTCACTTTCTTGAGGGAAGGCCAGGCTTTAGTTATGGCAAGAAGGTGGGAAGTACTCTGTAAAGAGATCAAGATTTAACACTGTGTCTTAAAAACAAGTTTCCCAAATAACACAGCCCAAAAACTGGGATGAATGTCAATACTGGGAGGATGTGTCAGAAGTGAAGCATCAGGGAATAGTAATGCCAAGTGCAAGTTTATACTTACTTTATGATAGGAACCTTTTGGAATTTATAGGATCTCACACTAAATAATGTACTAATGCTTAGAAAATTCTATAAAAGTTAAAGAGAGATTTCAGAATGCTACTCCCCATTTGATGGGCTCTCGGCTCCAAAATTCAACTTAAGAAAAAGGTTATCTTGCAAAATCTAAAAGGTGGCAACTTTAGCATAACTCTCCTCCCTCTACACAGTGAGAAGAAAAGCAATTATGAAATTGCTCTGATTCAAAACTTACCCGGCTGCCTCAACTATAATTAGAGAAAAGTCTATCTTACCTGAAGGGGTACCTCAGGCAGATCCAATACTGTCTTTTTTTTTTTAATATCCATTTTCTCGAACAGGTTGGACACAAGTTGCCAAACAAGAGTAGAAAGTAAGTTGAAAGTTAAGTGTCTAGGTTAGGAATGCTACACAATTTATGTTATTGTATTATGATATTAAAAATGTTTATGCTAAAAAGATGAAATAATCATATTAACCCATCCACGAGATTAATGATCACAGTTTTTAATATGATAAATACATCAACATATTTTACTAATGTGTTACCTGGCAAAAAACAACACACCTGCTGGAGAGACGTGAGGACAGCTGCTCATTTTCAGAAGCTTGAGTGTATCACTGTTGTTGGCCACTAGTACTTTGAGGGATGGATCATCTACTGGGGTATCATCTATTTTAAGCGAGGACAAGGATTTGGAGTTTACAAACACTACCGTCAGTGCAGAAATAAAGTGAGACTGAAAAGCAAAAAAAATTAAAACAGTTGCAATTTTCACAAATGAGAATAGAGGAGTGTTCATATAATTCACATATGGTTCACCTGAACCCTAACGATATATTCCATAACTATTTTAGGGGTAGCATCCCTCCACTCTGTTGTTGGGGCAAAAAAGAGAGGTGACTACTTCCTATCTTTGAGGAAAATCTTTTTAGCTGTAGAAGAAAGAGATTTCAAGCCTCAGGGTGAGTATCTCTAAATCACAATAGTCATTGGTTGAGTAAAAAGACAAATTACGGAATCCAGGATGAGAACAGATCACAGATACTTCATATCACCTTATCTGGAAACCCTACTCCAGTGTTTTGTAACACTGACCTGCATTCTTTTTTGGTCTGATAATGACCATTAAAATAGTAATAATTATTAGCATAATCATTAAAAATTATAATAAAAATCAACTCAGAAGCTATGAAGGATTCACCTGGAATATAAAAGCTCACAGAAAATTTGATTTTAAAATAAGGAAAATCATACCTAAATAAAATTCCGAGTTTAAAACTCCTTTAAATATGTTAAATTATCTACAATATTTTCAATATTTTATTTCAATGTATTCTCCCACAAATGTACCAATATTATTGCATTTATTATATACATGTAATTATCATGTATATAATGTTGGACTCAGAATATGTTGGATACAGAATCTGACCTAAAGGAACAACTGTAAAATAGCAGGAATTAAAGCATGATGAGATTATGTAACTTGGAATCAGCTAAATCAATGGAAAGAATCCAGGAACAGGAAAGAGAGGTCAACATATGTTCCAACATTCTACATAACCAATCTCACCCTCCATTTAACTTTATAAATTCACTACAACAGTTAAAAGGAATGAGGGCAGGCGAACAGCCGAGAAAGTACAATGAAACACCATTTGCTTTTTTATCTTTTGTTTTTTTTTTTTAAAGATTTTATTTATTTATTTGACAGAGAGACAGATCACAGGCAGGCAGGCAGACAGGCAGAGAGAGACGGGGAAGCAGACTCCCCCGATGTGGAGCTCGATCCCTGGACTCTGAGATCATGACGTGAGCCGAAGGCAGAGGCTTAACCCTCTGAGCCACTCAGGCCCCCGTAACACCATTTGCATGGTCACATTCAGTAACTTTATTTTTCCCTTAAACAACAATTAAATAACTGGTTAACTAAATTTTGACCTATCTCCTAATACTATGACATCAAACTCAATTATATCTTGTGCAATCACATGTCATTAGTATACTCATGACTGTATCACTGCCTTTTTTCTCCATTTCCCTCAGATTTATCTCTGGTGAAATACAATTGCTTTTGTGTTCTCTTCAGTCTTCCCAGGACTTCCAAGATACAGCAACACCCTATTTCAAACTTCTACAAGAGCCAAAACGGGGATGAGGGTGGGATGGGGGAGAACAATATAAGCATCTCAGACCCATTTAATTAAGGAAGAAACCCATCCTACTAGATGCATCATAGTACCCAAAGAAAAAACTACTGAAGTACAGTACTAGTACTAAGTATGTACAATGATAATCCTGAGTAATAAGAAAAAAGAAATTTAAATTTTTTCAGCATACCTTTTAATATGGTATGTTTTATACTATATTTGTTTTTTAACTATGTACATAGAAAATCAATTCAGAACGTATCATTTCCCATATAGGTCAGTGCTCTAACTGACTTTATCAGAATCTCCTGGACTGCTCAAAGGAGGGGGAAATTCAGGATAGGGAAAATAATCCAAAATCTCAGTTTATTACATGATTTTCATGCACATTAAGTTTGAGAACCACAGTACCCTGACTCAAGTACTTAGAAGCTTAAAATGTTGAGCAGAATATCTTACCCATCCCCTTATCTTATATGAGAAAAACACTTCATCTCAAGTGTATGTAAAGAACTTTTTAAAAAATCAATTAAGGGGCATGGAAGGGCTCAGGTCATGATCTTAGGATCATGAGATCAAGCCCCATCTAGGGCTCCACATCAGGCGTGGTGCCTGCTTGGGATTCTCTCTCCTCCTCCTCACTCTGCCCGACCCCAGCTGCTGCTGCTCGCTCTCTCTCAGACAATAAAATCAAGTAAGACTTTGTAATCAATTGGTGATACATCTGTTACTGATATTCCATTCCATTACCACCTGGGTTATAACACACATTCAATTTAATACTATTTCTTCCTGAATCATCCTTGTAAATTAAACTATTAGGTGTGTTAAATGGGTAGATATCTATATTTTAGTTTGCAGTATACTCTGAAAAAAAACTTTCAAATTATTATTGGATGCTAATCTACCCAACATTAGCTAACATACTCAGAGGGCCTTCATCAATTGCCTTTTTAAAAATGCACACTTGGGGTGCATAAGTGGCTCAGTCAGTTGGGCGTCTGCTTCTTGATTTCAGCTCACGTCATGATCTCGGGGTCATGGAATCAAGCTTCACACTGGGCTCCATGCTGGGTAGGGAGTCTGCTTGGGATTCTCTCCCTCTCCACCTCCCTTTGCCCCTCCTTCCCGCTCAAGTATGCTCTTTCTCTAAACTAAATAAATAGGGGTGCCTAGATGGCTGTCAGTTGAGCATCTGCCTTCCCTGCACCAGGCTTCCTGCTCAGCAGGTAGCCTGCTTCTCCCTCTCCCTCTGCATGCTGTTCCCCCTGCTTGTGTTCTCCTTCTGTCAAAATCTTTAAAAAATACAAATAAAAATAAACTAAAAATGTATACTTATTTTTCTATTTTAAGAGACTACTTATTAGAGATGCCATCTAATTACATGTAAAATTATGTCAGAACAAGTATATGAATATAAATAATTCACTCTTCACCAAAAAAATATTTTTTCTTTAAATAAAATCTATGCATTAATCCAAGCTGCACTAATTTTTGCTCAAGAATAAGTCTTTACACATTTATCAGAAGATTTTATAAGTAAGCTACACCTGTTTTCACTACTGGCACTACCTACTTTTCTGATTATAATTTCCCCAATCTGCTCTGAAAGTTCAAAAAGGGGCTGCTATATGTCTTTTTTCTAATATACTTGTTTCTTAGTTTTACTTGGTGTCTTTTAGGATGTATTGCTGAACCGCCTGTGAATTCATTCACTCTAACTTTACCCACAAAGAAGCATAAGGTGATCATAAGAAGGAAAAGCTTTTTTAAAAATCTTACTGCCTAACTATCTAAATAGTAACCAGTTTTTCATTGAGTATACTATTTTTCTTATACTCCCACTGTCCCTACAAGAAATGGCCAGGGCTTCATTCGATTTCTCAGTAACTGCCAATAACAAAACCAGCAAATACCTTTGGTAAATCCATAAAGCTTGGCCGAGCCGTTGAAATAAGTCCAAGTGTTTTTAAAGAGCAATTTACCAGTTGCGATAATATGTCACAAGCTGCCTCAGCTGATTCTTTGCTGCTGTCCACCTTAAAAAAGAAGGCAATATTTAGCCATGCCTATATTTACATTTCTCTGTGTAATCTTAATTTTACAAAAGCAAGTTATTAGTTTATTACATTATAAAGAATTGATATTTATTCTTTCAATCATACACCCTCACATATAATGTCAGCTTTTTCTAAGTCTCCTTGAAAAACTTTAAGTGCAACTGTCAAGACTTAATTTTGTTGTGATACAATATACACTTGGTGTTGAAAGGACTTGGTTTTTAAGTTGATTTACTCTAAACTGACTACATAATATATAACCTAATGGAACATATGCATTTATTATCTTTGAAAATAATTATATATTGGTAGTAGGTCTGATTCTACATGCAAATACAGTGTCTATGGTACACAGGTTTCAAGGCACCAGAGAATGAATATTTACTCAAAAGACTCAAATTAATCACAACCTGGGATTCATCACTAATGATATTAACAGCAAGATGAAAGTGAATTAAAATGAGGACATCTGACCAGTCAAGCATGAAAATTTGAACCAAGTGAGAAGTAGCTGCTCCCACACGTAAACATTTCCTAGGGGAAGACTAATATGGACAAAAACTCTTGTAAGATATGAGAAGGAGCTCTTCTATCAAAGAGGAAGTTGTTCCATGGACTAAAAAACATCTTAGAAGAGTTAAAAGTAATATTACTTTCATTTCCAGAATGATGTACATTACCTTAACCCAAAAATGTTCTGAAGAGCCGGTTGTAAAATTGACGGACTGTTTCAGAGCTGTTTATAATACTTTTCTTTGGCTAAGTATTTCTACACAAGTGGTTCCTAATGTGTGCTCCCTAGACCAGCAGCATCAACATCACCCGGGAACTAGTCAGAAATGCAAATTCTCATGCCCATCCCAGATCATCTCAATCAGAAACTCTGGGGATGGGACCCAGCAATCTTTGTCTCAACAAGCACTCCAAGTGTCCATGAGGGACCTAAAGTTTGAGAACCACTGTTCTATACTCATAATTGATTACAAGGCTGTCTGGTCTAGTTGGTGATAAACCAAACACAAATATAAGCAGGAGAGCTTAGGAAACTCTTATGATATGGCTCTTCTGGTAAATCAGAAATTATTTTCTCAGGGAAATAAACAGTCCCTAATAAAATGTTTAAACTTATAGGACAGATGGTTTTGCGAAGGCTATGCAAGTTGGATACAGGTGAATTGTGTCATATGGCTGTAAACGAGTAACACTTACCCAGCCAACCCCCTGGATGGAAGTGGTCTTTAGATCTATCAGATTAATGTATTGTGCTCATCTTTTCTCAAATTTACCATAAGAACACTCTTAGACAACTCAAAGATGACTGAAACCAAAAGAAGGCTCTGGAATTCTTCATGGGGAGGTGGGGAGGAAGGATAACACTCGAGGAGTTCCTGGATTTGATTCTCTCATCATTCCTTCACCCTTACCCTCAAGTTAGGGTTGCCAGATAACATACAGGACATCCATTTAAATAAGTATTATGTCCCAAATGATGACTGGAACATATTTACACTAAAAATTATTTGGTGATTATCTAAAATCAAAATTCAATTAATAGGCATCTTCTATTTTTACTTGCTAAACCTAGCAATCCCAGCCCCAGCAGACTAAGTGCCTTTATGCATTTTTCTGGGAAGATGGCCAAATGCACCCAACCATTCATTCCCATCACCACTTCTCTCCTCCTCTTCAGATACATATGGAAGAATAAGCAGGTAATCTTCATCTAAGAAGGAATGACACCCTTGAGAGCAGTCAAACCAGGTTTACCAAGGTACCATTGCTTTATCTAGGTTTAATCTGACCTATTTAACAAGTGTTACCTATGGGTAATCAGGTATTCCATGTGTTACTTTTCAACAACTGTCAGGTATGTTAAAGGTTTAGTAAATATGTCTACATTCCATTATTCATCCTTAGAACAAAACATTATAAGCCTCTGTACTCCTATAAACCACTGTAATTCCTTAAACTATTCTAGACATCTCAAAAAGCCACCTGACTTCATTTCTCTCATCACTGCTTGACTATTTCCCTTCTGGCAATGAAAAAGAAACAGTTCTCTTCGGCATTTTTCCACATACCTTTTCCTATTTCTCTCTAAATATATTCACCTGAACCTTTTACATAATATTTCTGTATCTCCTCTTTCTTTGAAGACCCCATATCATAAAGCCATCAGTAAGCAGAATTCAGTCCTATTAAATAGTAATAGCAATTAAGTTTTAGTCAATCAATCTCATTTTATCATAGATTTTTTTCCTCAAATTAACAATAATGCAATGTGACTGAGCTTTGGGAAATGATTTAAGCTTATTTAGTAGTTGCTTCTGTTCTTTTAAAAAAAACAATCAATAATTAGATTCAGTGGAGTAATATAGCCCAAATATAATTATTTCTGACAGCTTCCAATGTATGCTGTAATTCTCAATCTTTAAGAACTTTTTCTAAAAAGGCAGTATTTTAAAGACAGGGGAAGACATACTGGTTTAGGACAAAGAAGCCAAAACAAAATATGCTTTTTTTTTAATAAGAAGGATTTAAAGTATTACCTTGAAGCTGACATACTGCAGATGGTTTGAGTGTCTTTTAATAATCTGTTTGATCAGCTCTGGATGTGTAGCTTTCAAGTAAGATGTAGCTGGCTGATTCAGTTCAAATTCAAAACATCTCCACAAGTCAGGCATGTGAAATACCTGGTTCCAGCTGCGGCACACTTGTGAAGCATGAGCCCGGTCAAGAAGAGGCAAATACTTAAACACTTGGAGAATAATGTCCTGAAGGAGGTTACCCCAATCACAAGTCTGAGAATGCTCATTTGTAGTCCTCAGTTTCTTAGATTTCTCTGCAGTACCTTCTTCTGATGCATTATGGTCACTATCTCTTCCTCCTCGTTTCATCCTATTCAGAAAAAGGCATCATTTTTTTTTCATACTTAACTTTTGAATAAAAATAAATCCAATACTCATTCTGTTACTAAGGTGCATATATATGTTCATAAATAGAAACACAAACATGCAGAAAGAACAGGACCAGTAATTCAAGAATACCAAACTTGGGTGGCTCAGTGGGTTAAAGCCTCTGCCTTCGGCTCAGGTCATGATCTCAGGGTCCTGGGATTGAGGCCCGCATAGGGCTCTCTGCTCAGCAGGGAGCCTGCTTCCCCCTCTCTCTCTGCCTGCCTCTCTGCCTACTTGTGATCTCTCTGTCAAATAAAGTAATTAAAATATTTTTAAAAGAAAAGAATATCAAAACAAAGTATAACGAAAAATACCAGGAGAGACCACCTGTTATTTTACAAATTCTAGACAGGTGTTTTTAAACATCCGTGTTTATACTGTACTACTTGGGGGAGGGGAAGTATGATTCGAAACTAAATCAAGAATTGTATTTCAAAAATTGTTGTCAACTAAAAGGAACAGAAAAAAGAATCCACAGTGACACTTTCCAAAGGTTTCTTAAAAGTCATCTAAGGATACCTGCTGTATGAGTACTTAAATTCAAGGAGACCATAGTCCCAAGAGCCTCTAGAAAGGATTTGAATTAAGTAGCCAACAGATCTTTCCACACTGTATAGTCTGTGATATGCATTACTACCAGACCCAACCCCTGCTTAAAATAAGCAAATCCATCCCTACTATGCATTGTTAGGTCCAAAATGTGGTTTCTTCATCCAGCACATCAGTTACTATTGCAATGTTTACCCTAAGGTGTATTTCTGAACTAGGTATGTATTTATTCAGTGTATACGTATTACTTCATTCCATTTGTGTCTTTGAAATAGCCTTTGTTGCAAAAACAGTGGCATGATTAAGAGAATGGGCTCTGGAATCCAGCTCCCTGGGTTTGAACTGTAGCTCTACCTTTCACTGCTTATGTGGCCTTGAACAAATTACTTGACCTTCCTGTGCACTTCAGTTTGTAAAGTAATAATAATAACACACAGGGTTCTTGTGAGGAATTAAATAGTATCAGGGCTTGAAAGGAGATAGAGAATGTTGAATTCAGGCACAGGAAAGCAGTCCAACATTAAGGACATTACAGTGTGTGACACAGAAATGATGTGTGAGAAAGTGTACAAACACTTGCTTATGCATGAGAAATACACTTGGAAGTAGATTTACCATTAATGTAACTATAAGTGGGATTATACTGTATTGTATTATAATAATATAGTATTGGGATTATAAGAGTGGTGGCATTACAGGCGAATTTTGTTTTGCCAATATTATGTGTTTCTCTATGTTATATGCGTTTCTTTTAATGTCAATGAATTATATTGTAATCAGATAAGAACTTGTTTTGACTTACTATTTGGAAAAATAACAAAAAAGCTAAAAAATAAGTACTCCAAACTAAAAAATAAGTACTGCAGGCTCCAAACGAAAGGGGTTAAGTGCAGACCAATCACTAATACCCCTCTATTAGTTTAGGCCTGCAACACTTTTATCTCTAGAGAAAAGTTCTGGTGGGGTAGTGGTTTGGATTTGGAGTTACAACTTTTTGGCAAGAATGGCTGTGGCTCCAACTCCCTTCTTCTGACATATGAGTGTGTAAGAATTTCTGATTTCTGTGTGGGATGAAGGATGTGCATACGCATGACTCTTAACCAAATATGCCTCCGTAGACTCTCAATCCAGCAGCCAGCAAAACTTGTGAAAGAGAATTGCGGGCTGGAAGGAAACAGAATGGCAAAGGCCCTGGCCTTCATGCCATTAAAAATCTGCCCAGGAGGTCTTAGTCCATGTGCAATAAATGAACTACATTCCTCACTGATCCTACTTCCAACCATGTGAGTTAAAGCAAACAATCAGCAAGGGGAGAGGAAAGGAGAAAACAGAATGACAGAGGTGATGGCAGGAGGGTATTTCTATGAAAGATTAAAACTTGCATGTGAATCTAAGAATACATTTTTTAATATATTTAGAGAAAAGGTAGTATAATCTACAACATAATCTTTAATATAAAAAGAACCCTCTTCTAGTAATAATGTCCCACTAGAGGTTGAGGTAACACTGTCATTATGACCCATTTTTCAGCACCACCTAATCCTAGAGGCTTACTTTAATTTTAGCATAGAAAATTTGGGTCAAAGAACAAAGAGTCTGCTACCCAGAAAACTCATAATTTGGCTTATAATTTCTCTTCTGACTGCCTAGAACTACTCATAATTTTGAGATGTAGAAATTCAAAAAAGAATGAAGCTGTCTTTATAATTTTACTCATTATACAATGTTTATTGCCTGCTTGAGAAAATCTTCTAAAACCATAATTATTCAACTTACAGATGAAAATGATTCATTTTACTTTAGAATATAGGGATACATAAACAAAAATAAAATGCAGCCTTATTTACACAATTACTTTGCTGATGCTAACAATAGGTACTTTCCCTTGTCACTACAGCCCTGTTTTAAGTATGTTTCAATACCTTTCCAAGTTGAGGAGAGAAAAAAGGTGACATATAAAAAAGGATATATGCAACACTGAGGAACAGTATCTCTTGGTCTAGACTGTATGATCACCAAAGTATCTAAGCACTTACTAGTTTATGAATAGCTTAACGAAAGTCTGTAATATGTCAGAATTATGGTATATATAGCAACAGAAAAAATTCAAGGCCAAATGCTGATAAAAATGGTTCTCTGTATTATTTTCATTCATGCATCAAAATAAAGGAACACTGTAGGCACCTAATAAAATTTTTAAATGTCAATCTTTTCCAAGATGATCTCATTTATTCATGCAAAAATTTATATTGCTTCCAAAAATATTTTATTAAAATTTATTTACAGATGAAGCTCTGCCATATATAAAGTTAAAACAATTCAGAGCATCCACCAGTCTGCAAAAAATTTACATCAATAGAATATTTATCTCCTTTTAGTCAAAGTGAAAACACCTCTTACATTTGAACAGGAGGAGTGCAGAGGTGGAAGCTGGACAATAAATGTCAATGACACGTTACTGAGCACCGAAATCAGGCTTCTTCAGGGCTCCAGCAGTTCCATTTCAAACTGCAACTTCTCCAGGCCCCAAATAATTTATGCAACTTAGGCCCCTTGAACATTTGGTAGAGACTGATATTACCATGATGCAGCAAGGGAAAAACACAAAACAAAACCAAAAATAAAACCACTAATAAGAAAAACTACAGACCAGTTGAGCAGCACAGGGATTTACAGAACAAGCTCTTAACATTTCCATACGCTCTGAAAGCAGCAGTAAAGTTCATTACAAGAGTTGAGAACACACAGCTGTGTGTTCACCATTTGTATTAAGCACTTTTAGTAAACTGTGCATGTATAAATTTTAAAAGCCCATTTGTACTGAGCTCTAAAAAGCCTGTTTTGGCATCACCTTCCCTTTCCATCTGTGTTCTGTTTTGACGAATATCAAATTAATTTGCATGAATATAAAAATTAATTTGCATTCTTCGGCTGGAATACAAGAGAAAACCAGTGGGAAGAGATTAATTCTCAGAACTAAATGGTAGGAAGAGTGTGGTTGTGAAAAGGTGTGTAGCGGTCATTTGTAGTAAACTCGGAGTGCATGGCATTTTAATAAATATTTCAAAAGGAGAAAAAAAAGACTAATTAAAAGATTTGGGCCACTGGATTGGATATCATCAGCAACAAAATAATGGTAATCTAACCTCTCAGCTTGGAGATGCAGGTCAGTCATTTAATAGGCTGCTTCCTGACCTCCGTCCCTAACTCCACCTGAGACGCTGCCCACACCTAAGGCAGGCGCGAAGCTGCTCACTACAAGTTAACCAAGTTTTCCACTCGGCTACCGGCCGGGGCGTCCCCTCCTCCTGCGCCACCTCCACGGATTGGCTCTCCCCGACCTTTCTCACGCGCTCTACCCAGGACAGTCTGTTTTGACATCTTAACGCCCCTCGTTTTTCAAGCCACACGCACTGGCACAGCCCACGCCGGGAAGAGCCTGGCACAGCGCAAGCTCTTGGTGCCTGCCACCAATCCCTGGCCAAGGGTAATAAAACCGGGCGACAGCGGGCCCGAGCCCGCACACGCACCACGCCCTGTTGACATGTTTTGAAGCAGGCACCGCGGGGAAACGCCCCCAAGCAGGCTCCAAGGTCCGGGCGCCGCGCCCCACGCGACGCTCCCGAGGGGTGGCGAGCACGCGCCCGGGACCCCGCGCCCCCTCCCTGCCCTGCCGCCCACCAAGGTTGGCGGACGCACCCGAGCCCCGCCGTCACTGGGTGGCTCTGGCCCTGCCCTCCCGCCGTTACCTGCTGCCGGGGGCGGCTTCCCCCACACACCACCCGGGGCTCCGGGGACGGCGGCGGCGGCTGGTCCCGCGGTTCTCACATGAGGCCCCCCGGGAGCCCCGCTTCGCGCTCCCGCCGCCGCGGCCCTCCGCGCTCCGCCCGCATCCGAGGCTCTGGTCCCGCGGCGGACGCCAACGCGGCTCCACCTTTGCGGCTCTGGCTGCGCCAGGAGAAGCCTCCTTTCTAAGTCCCGCGCGGCCCGCGTCCTCCTTCTGAGACCCGCTGTCGCCGCGAAAGACTGCTTCAGCGAGCGGCGGCCACCGCGTTAGGTACCCACGGCCTTGGCCCAGACAGCGACTCCAAAATGGCGCCCAGGGCTCACGGCCGCGCGCTTTCCCCGGCGCGTCTCCGCCCGAGGGGGCGGGCGCGTGTCCGCTGCGGCGCGCCCGCGGAGGGCTGGAAAAAAGGCAGGAATGGGCAGCTCTCGCCGGGAGCGCGCACCGTCGATGCCGCTGGGGGCCTCTTCCTCCAGGTTCCAGGACAGTCGGCTCCTTCAGAAGCTATTTCTACTTTTAGGGGATTTTTCGTTTTGAAGACAGTGTGGGAGGGCAGGAGCTAGCTAGACGGCTAAAAAACTGCGGTTGAACCTGGAAAGTTTAAGGAGGTGGAGCGGAAAGGGAAAAAGGACGGAGTGTCTCCGCAACCAGCCGCAACTCCTGAGCTGGTTCGCGGCAGAAAAATAAACAGCCGCCGCCTACCGCGGACACAGCCCCACGCTGCCGGGCGGGGCTCCGGGAGGTCACGCCTGCGCCGCGGAGCCCGAGGGGTTAAAACAAAGGCTCCGAAACTGAAACACACCATAGGTACAGAAGGCGAATTTTAAAAGCTGCGAGGGATCAGGGAAGAATGGTTGGCAGTGTTACGTTGGGATTACCAATGATTTTTATATTTAAAATATTTGCATTTTCCAATTTCTCTAAAAATGCTTTTGGTCATCAGAGTTACTACTTGTTAAAGACCACCTTTATAAAGCAGATAGACTCCTGAAATTGGTAAACAACTTTCTGAAGCACAATGAGAAAGTATAAAGGAGTTAATGGTTATTTATTTTTTTTATTTTTTTTAAAGATTATTTATTTATTTATTTGACAGAGAGAGAGATCACGAGTAGGCAGAGAGGAGGCAGAGAGGGAGGAGGAAGCAGGCTCCCTGCTGAGCAGAGAGCCCGATGTGGGCCTCGATCCCAGGACCCTGAGATCATGACCTGAGCCGAAGGCAGAGGCTCAAACCACTGAGCCACCCAGGTGCCCGCGTTAATGGTTATTTAAAAGATAACCTACAGGTGAAGCCTTGTGTCAGTCCAGGAGTCTTTGTGTCTAAGTGCTACCTATTTAGCTTTTTTAAAAGTTTGGATTTTTAGATACTAGGTTTTCTTAGAGTTAGAAATGTCCTTCGGTACAAAATCATAACTTGAATCATGCACTATCCCTCTCACTTCACTCCAAAATAGAAAGTTATCTTTCACCCCAAAAGGTCTTCTCTGTGATCTGACGCATATGTAAGAGCCTGGAAGCCGTGATACCTAGCGAGAGATCTACTCTTCTGTGGGTTCCCAGTATTCTAGCTTGGAAGCCATGTGTAAAATCATATTAAGACTCAATGTGGGAACAAGTCAGTGGTTCTTTGTTGAGGGCCTCGCTATCTGATCTTCCGGTCAACTGGAACAAAGTCTCTATCAACATAATAATGTGGACGTACCTGAATGGCAAGGTTTTTTTAGGTTGCTCAGTGAATGATGACAGACAATAGGAAGTTTAAGACAGGCAATGATAATTATTAATGGAAGAAAAACAGGTAAATCAAATCATGCCCATTTATTTAAAGTGAGTTCAACAGTATAAATGATTGGCAAAGCATATTACACTAAATCAGCAAACATAAGTAGGATATATTGTATTGCATTGAAACTCACACTCTTATTGTGGTCTCTTTTAAAATCCTTATCACAGTCTGTTCTTCCCTTAAAGAAGACAAGGATCAGGGTGCCTAGGTGGCTTAGTTACATGTCTGCCTTCCGCTCAGGTCTTGATTTCAAGGTCGTGGCATCAAGCATGGCATCAGGTTTGGTGAGGAACCTACTTCTCCATCCCCTTCTGCCTGTGTTCATTCTCTCTCTCTCTCTCAAATAAATAGATAAATTCTTAAAAGAAGAAGAAGAAGACAAGGATCCTGATGCATTTCACATATTTCATGTTCCCTCTCCTTCCTTGTTGCTGTTTTTTAATGAATTTTTTTTTTTTACCTTTTTGTAACTTGTGTTTTGGAATTTGTGTTTATTTTTAAGTCAGTCAAGTCAACACTTACATTTGTCAGTTGTATTAGTCAAGATCAGTGCCACTGAAGGGGAAGGAAGAGGGTGGCTGTGGGGTAGTTTGGTCCAGCACAGAATCTCTTATTGTCAACTCTGTTTAGAATTGCCAATACATGTGATGATAAAAAGCAAACCAACATTTATCAGCTTTATTACTGTTTGTGAATTCTCTACAGTGTACCCCCTCCTCCAGGGACAGGCTCTTCCCACACCCACACCCACCTTGGCCCTCCACTGATTAAGACAGACTAGGTTATGTTGAGTCTCTCCTAAGACACCATTGTTATTATTCCTTGTCTTAATTAATGACTTTCACAGTTAGGAGTACTGCCCCAGGAGTCAGTATTTTGTATAAACTTCCACTATTAGGGGTTGTCTCTTGTTTTTGTCACGATTAGACTGAGGGTAGGATTGTTTGGGAGGAAGATCACAAATGTGTAAGTACCATTCTCATCACATCCTTTCAAGGCTACTTGTTGTCAAAAAGACTTAACACCTCTTTTTTCTTTTTTTCCTTTTTTTTTTTAAGATTCCACTTATTTAGGGGCGCCTGAGTGGCTCAGTTGGTTAAGCGACTGCCTTCGGCTCAGGTCATGATCCCTCAGTCACAGGATCGAGCCCCACGTCGGGTTTCCTGCTTCAGTGGGAAGCCTGTTTCTCCCTCTCTCACTCCCCCTGCTTGCGTTCCCTCTCTTGCTGTGTTTCTCTCTGTCAAATAAATGAAATCTTGAAAAAAAAAAAAAGATTCCACTTATTTATTTGACAGAAACACAGCGAGAGAGGGAACGCAAGCAGGGGGAGTGAGAGAGGGAGAAGCAGGCTTCCTGATGCAGGGCTCAATCCCAGGACTCCAGGATCATGACCCCAGCCAAAGGCAGATACCCCCAAGTCACTAATTCTTTCTTCAGATTGGTATGCTTCTGTTAAGCTAAAATCTCCCTTTATTTTTTATTTCTAAAAGTTACACTTGATTCTTTTCCACATCTACTTTATCTTTCTTGATATTCTTTTCTCTTGTTTTTTATTCTCTTTTTTTCTTTAATCATTTTAATCACATGAAATGATTGGGGGGGTCTAATCTTGATTTTTATAAGTGTTTGTTCATGGTCGGTTGTGATTCATGCATATTATGATTTTGTGAGTTCATCTTCTGTGAAGCTTAGGGGTAGGAATCCTGTGCGACCTGGTTGAGGGGGTGTCACCCTAGAGAGGCTTTTGTGTTTGCTTCTGCTAAGTGGTGCAGGGTAGTACTAGCCTGGAATAACTTTTTATCATAATTTCTTGATTCTTGGGTTCTTGGGTCATGACAGTATAAATTCAGACTCCAACCTGTGTGAGGGCAGGGCATGATTATGAATTGTCAGAAAGAGAATATTTCTTTTATTTTTTCCCTAACCTAGAGCTCAAGCTAAAACAGGATACTTGATTGTTTATCTCCCTGTGGCCTGGGACAGCTATTCCTTGAAAAGGATAAAGATCTTCAAAACTCCCACCTTATGCAGGGATCTGGATTACAACTTCTCTCTCTCTTTTTTTTAATTTTTAAAATTTAAGATTTTATTTATTTGACAGAGTATAAGTAGGGGGAGCAGCAGGGAGAGGGAGAAGCAGGTTCCCGCTGAGCGGAGAGCGCAACATGGTGCTTGATCCCAGGACTCTGGGATCATGGCCTCAGTGGAAGGCAGACACTTAAACAACTGAGCCACCCAGGTACAACTTCTCTTGCAAACTCATCTCCTGTCCCCTATAAGTCACTGTCTCTTCAGATAGCTCTTTCCTTGCAATCTTTCTCTTTGGTCTCTGAATTGCACGCTCATTCCTCTCAGTTCATTTTCTATGTCTTTTTAACTTCCGTTTCATATTTTTCTTTGTTTCTCTTTGCTACATTACATATTATCTTCTAACTCACTAATTATCTCTTTGCCTTCAACCTAGAGTTTATACCAAATATAAACTGAAATTGAAAACCCCATTCCCCAAATTTCTCATTTGTTTTCATATTCATCTAATTTTAAAATAATTATTCGTCAGGGTGCCTACGTGGCTCAGCCAGTTAAGCATCTGACTCTTGATTATTCGGCTCAAGGCATGATCTCAGGATTGTGGCATTGAGCCCTCTGTCAGGCTCTGTGCTGAACACAAAGGCTGCTGAGGATCCTCTCTCTCCCTGTCAGGGTTCCTGGGTTGCTCAGCCAGTGAAGTATCTGCCTTTGGCTCAGGCCATTTTTTTTTTTTTAAGATTTTATTTATTTGGGCGCCTGGGTGGCTCAGTGGGTTAAAGCCTCTGCTTTCAGCTCAGGTCATGATCTCAGGGTCCTGGGATCAAGGCCCGCATCTGACTCTCTGCTCAGCAGGGAGCTTGCTTCCTCCTCTCTCTCTGCCTGCCTCTCTGCCTACTTGTGATCGTTCTCTCTGTCAAATAAATAAATAAAATAAAATAAAAGATTTTATTTATTTGAGAGAGAGAGAGAAAGAGAGCGAGCAAGCATGAGCAGGGAAGAGGGTAGAGGGAGAAACAGGGTCTCCACTGAACAGGAAGACTGATGCAGAACTCGATCCCAGGACCCTGGGAC
This sequence comes from Spilogale gracilis, assembly GCA_004023965.1. Classification (NCBI taxonomy): domain Eukaryota; kingdom Metazoa; phylum Chordata; class Mammalia; order Carnivora; family Mephitidae; genus Spilogale; species Spilogale gracilis. The sequence continues at coordinate 115,238 of PITA01002119.1, read as the reverse complement.
CATGACCTGAGCTGAAGGCAGAAGTTTAACCCACTGAGCCCCCCAAGTCCCCTTTATGTCTGTTGTTTAATGTCTGCTTCCCTGACTAGAATATAAGAGCTAGGAAAATGAGAATCTCAGTCTGTTTTGTTCACAGATCCTAGGCCCCTACAATAGTTCCTGGCTCCATAAATGTTTCTTTGAAGAATGAAAGAATGGGACAGGATTGGGCTTATGTTCATATTACATGGAGCAGTGCCTGGACTTGAGCCATATTGTGACTAAAATAAATCTGTCCTGGGGAATAGATGTGCAGTAAGATTTGTAGGGGAGGGGAGAATCTTAAGAGGTGAATAGGATGGTGACTAGAAGACAGTCATAAGTGAGTTTGCTTATGGGCCAGAGGACCCAAATTATACAAAGAATTCTGGGCTTTCATGACTCACCAAATTCATAGGTCCCACAAGGAATGGGAAACCTTCTCATTCTCGCTAGGGGGTCACTTCCTACCATGTGGTCTGGAAAGCAGTAACAATTGCCCTGCAGTGAGAAAGAAGAGGAAAATAGAGGCAGAGGACCTAAAGGAGAGACACAGCCAGAGGCCCCAGCCCTCATTCTACTCTAGTCTCAAAGCCTGGAGGTATCCTGGCTAACAGGATAACAGGAAATCTGTTAGTAGAACACAGGAGAAATTAGAGTAGCTACTATGGTCCTCCTCCTCCTTCTTCTCTTCACTTTCCCTATATCTTTTTCTTCCTCCTCCTTGTCCTCTTCTTCTTCCTTCTCCTCTCTTCTTCCTCTTCCTTTTTCCTCTGCTCCTTTTCTCCTCCACTCTCTGCAAGAAGCGTGGTGGTCACAAAGAAAAAAAAGAACAAGGTCTCTGTCCTTCCAGGGCTGTCTAAAGGTATAACATCCACCAGTAGGATTAGAAAACACTTGTACAACACTTGCTTCGTACAAAAACACTTATATGAAAAAGCTTCTAATAGTAAGATTAACACTATATACAAAGGTGCTGAGGGCATGAGAGAGAATAGGAATAGACAGAGAGAGCTCGTTCATTGACCAAGTTCAGTTTGAATCAAATCTTGAAGTAATGAGGTTTGGCAAAAGAGAGGCAGGCAAAGTATCCAAGAGGCAAGAAAAGCACAATGCCAGGAGTTAGTAAGATCCAGAACCATAATTAGAAGTGATCGTGTTCAACTTCCATCCAGGCAGGACTGAAGTCTATTAGGGCATCTGTAGCGGACACCTATTCAATTGTCTACCTAGCTTCTCTTTGTGGGAGAAGCCCTTCCCCATCTACTTGGTTTTAGTCGTAGCTTCCTGTAGCTCATGAACCTTGCCCTTTCCATCCAGTCGAAGGCAGTCTCTCCCCAAGGAATTTTGAATTAATTCTAAAGGAAAGAAAGTAGTCTCATCCTTGAGTGCTTGGACTGGTAACATCTACACTCAGGAGCGCTAGGTGGTCACTTCCTACCATGTGGTCTGGAAAGCAGTAACAATTGCCCTGCAGTGAGAAAGAAGAGGAAAATAGAGGCAGAGGACCTAAAGGAGAGACACAGCCAGAGGCCCCAGCCCTCGTTCTACTCTAGTCTCAAAGCCTGGAGGTATCCTGGCAATTGCATTTATTTTGCGTGCTTTTTGTTTGCTGAAGTTATTTTGAATTTGCTTTCCTTTGCTCATAACCAAAACTCCTTACCCTGCAAACCTGACCTGGAAGGTTCCTCCTTGGGTCTCAAATGAAGTTTCCTTTTAACTGAAAGGTGATGGTGGAATTTGGTCTCACTGTGTCCTATGTCTGGAGTGGGAGTGGGACGTGGCATGGTCTCCATAGCTGCCATGAACCAAGGGCAATTCTGCGGAGTTCTACAGGGATGGTGGAGGCTGGGGATGGGCTGGGCTTGGATGGAGTCCCAGGGAAATGAGTGAGCACGAGGATAGCCTCTTTTTCCTGCCATACAAGGTGACAGATTAACCATAGATCTTACTATGAGATAGATGTGTGCAATTCTTCCCTGAGGGGCAGGTAGATCTCTAAAGATCCTGGTTCTGCATTTACTGGATATGCAAGCTGGGACAAGCTATTTAAATTTGTCTGTGCTTCAGTTTCTTCATCTGTAAAGTGGGAAGAATAATAATAGCAATACTATCACCTACTACACAGAGTTGTCACGAGATCTAAATGAGTTAATGTATGTAAAGCCTATAGGTCGGTTGCAGGTATAGAGTAAGTGCCCAGGAAATGTTAGCTAAATCTCTGCCGTTATTATGACCGGGTCTAACTCCACTGGTGAGGATACCCACTCCTCCATGGTGTCCTGTCTCAGCAACACCACTTCCCTAGGTTATTCCGGCATGTACCTCCATCTCTGCCAGATTAGCCTAATTAAGACATTTCATCTTCTCTATTTTAACCTTATTGAAGATTAGACTGCAAGCTTTTCAAAGGAAAGAAGTGATGAGAACCTTGTCCTTCAAGTCACTTTCTGACCTGTTTCCTGCATGATCTTTCTAAAACATGACTTTACTTAAAAAAAAATCCAAGGATAGGTGATAAAATGATAAAACCTAACTGTTGAGAATGAGTTTCCTGGCCAGTACTGTTTATTAGAAATATATTCAAGTCCATGTGTAATTTAAAATTTTCTAAAAGGTACATTTAAAAAAAAGTAAAAGAAAAAAAGGGGTACCTGGGTGACTCAGTCAGTTGAGCATTTGATTCTTGATTTCAGCTCAAGTCATGATCTTAGGGTGGTGAGATTGAGCCCACCATCGGACTCTGTGTGGAGCCTGCTTAAGAGTCTCTCTCTCCCTCTCCTCCTACCCTCCCTACCCCCGCTTTGGAGTGTATCTCTCTCTCAAAAAAAAAAGTAAAAAGGAACAGGTGAAATTAATTTTAATAATATATTTATTTAGTGCAGTATATCCCAACTATTATATTTCAATATGTGAGCAATTTAAAAATAATTTAGATATTTTCAATTCTTTGTCTTTCAGTACTGTCTTTGCAAAACCTCGGGCTCCTTTTTAACCTTTGTGAGACTCCGTTGCCTCATCTGCAAAAGGAAAACAGTTGTGCATAGGGTTGTGGAAGATGAAAGTGTAATAATGCACATGAAGCCCCTTGTATTTGTGTCCTGTTGCTGCTGTAAGAAATTACCCCAGACTTAGTGGTTTAGAAGAATACAGATTTATTAATGTATATAGTTCTGGAGGTCAAAAGTCCAGATGGGCTAAAGTCACAGAGGTGGTAGAGCTGCCTTCCCTCTAGAGACTCTAGCAGAAAATGTGCCCTGCCATGTTCCAGCACCTAAAGGCGTACACTCCCTGGTTGCTGGCCCCTTCATCTTCACAACCAAACAGTGGCCGGTCTTCCAGTCTCTATCTCTGAGCTCTGCTGCTGTCATCATCTCTCATTCTCTGGCTTTGATCTTCCTGCCTTCTTTTTCCCATATTAGGGCTCTTTTGATTACATTGGACCTGCTGGATTAATCCAGGACAATCCCCATCTCCAGGTCTGTACCCTTAATCATATCTGCAGAGTGCCTTTTGTCACACAAGGCAGCGTATTCCCGCCTTCCTGGGGGCTGAGACGTGGGTGTCTTTGGAGGGCTGTTATTCGCCTACCACTACCCTCTACTATGCAGTAGCACACTGTTCGGCTACTGTAAGCTCTCCACAAATGTTTTTTTTTTTCAAATTTATTTATTTGACAGAGAGAAACACAGCTAGAGAGGGAACACAAGCAGGGAGAATGAGAGAGGGAGAAGCAGGCCTCCCATCGAGCAGGGAGCCCGATGTGGGACTCGATCCCGGGTCTCCAGAATCATGACCTGAGCTGAAGGCAGTCACTTAACCAACCTAGCCACCCAGGCTCCCCTCTTTTTTTTTTTTTTTTTAAGAGTTTTGTTTATTTACTGAGAGAGAGAGCAAGCACAAGCAGAGGGGAGGGACAGAGGGAGAGGGAGAAGCAGACTCCCCACTGAGCACAAAGCCTGACATGGGGCTCCTCAAGGGGCTCCATGCGACCCCAGGACCCTGAGATCATGATCTGAGTTGAAGTCAGACGCTTAATTGACTGAGCCACCCAGGCACGCCAACAAATGTTCTTATTGTTAGGGAACCTTGATTCTAGTTCTTAACATTATTTACACATTTTTGTAAGTGTTCTTTGTCTTATCCTTAGCACTTGGTACAGCGCATTGCACGGATTTACTCAGCAAGTCATGTTCATCCAGTACCTTCGTGTGTAAATCATGGTTACTGAGGAGCTGGGAACCCAGTTCCCACCCTTGTGAGTAAGGACTGCCACCTATGGATGTAGAATGGTGCTCAAATATTTATTAAATGAATTAATAAAACAAAACAGCTTACTTCCACTTCCGAGGGACAGACACATCATTGCTTTAGTTCTTACCATGCTCTCTCCTTGGGATGCTCTTTTCTACTTTTGCTTGTCAAAATTTATCCATGCTTTAAGACTAGGTTCAACACCTGCACTTTGCTTTTTTGGGGGGAATGGACATTGTAAGTTGCACATGAACATGTTCCCTGACTTGCTTTGTTAGCTAAGAAACTTATCTCAAAGTTGACAGCCTTTCTCCAACAACTAAGTAAGATGGTATGGTTACTTACTGGACACTGATCTCTAACCTGGAATTTCTTTTCATAATTTTTCTTCACTGTAGCTCCTTCAGTGTTTATCTGTTATAGTCTGAATTTCTTCTAAGCTCCCTTGTTTCGTTTGTGAAATGAAGACACCATAAGTAAGTCATTTAAAATGTATTATCCTCCTGTGTCAGTCAGTCAGGTCTTCTGGGAAACAGATGCCAAGATAAAGTCAGAAGTGCAGGAAGTCTGTGTCTGTGAAGTATGAAGGAGTGAGGGGGCAGCAGGCAGGGAGGGCCATCAGACTGAGATGCGGGTTTGGCATATATGAGGATTGAGAGAAGGAAGTTCAGATGGGAAAAGTCACCGACTGCGGAGCTGCCCTGGGGAGGTCTTGGCTGGCCCTGGAGTCCTGGTGCAAACTGTCCAGGAAAGAGTGCTTCCTTGGGCAGAAATGGCCAGGTCCTAGCATCCCACATCCCCACCACTGGCTGGGGCTTCCCTGGGGAGAGTGTGGCTTTGGACCAAGTGCTATGGCAGATCTCACAGGCGCTGCATCTGGACGCTGTCAGCTAACTGCCTTCTTGATGTAGCGGGGGCTCCGGCAAGGAGATCCAAGCTGCGTACCTCCAGATCTAGCCTGCGTCTTGAGGCAAATACTGCCAGGTTCCCTCTGTAACTTTGCCCATAATGTCTGGTTACCTCTCTTCATTGAACCCGTGAGTGATGTAATAGCAATAGCATGATGTGATAGAAAGTGCTTGGGTTTAAGAGACAAAAAGATCTGGATTCCCGTCTTAGGTTTTGTTTGTTTTGCTTGAAGATTTTATTTATTTTAGAGAAAGAGAGAGAGGGTGAGAGAGCACACAAGAATGTTAAGGGGGATGGGGCACCTGGGTGGCTCAGTTAAGTGTCTACCTTCAGCTCAGGTCATGATCCCGGAGTCCCGGGGTCAAGCCCTGCATTGGGTTCCCTGCTTGGCGGGGAGCCTCCTTCTCCCTCTCTTGCTGTTTTTCTTTCTGTCATATAAATGAATGAAATCTTCAAAAAATAAAATAATAAAAAAAAGAACATTAATGGGTAGTAGTAGAGGGGAAAGAATCTCAAGCTGACTCCACGAGCTCAGAGTAGAGCCCTATGCAGGCCTCGATTCCACAACCCTGAGATCATGACCTGAGCTGAAACCAAGAGTCAGACGTTTAACAGTCTGAGCCACCCAAGAGCCCCACGTCTCAGGTTTCTTTTCAGCCAAATCTAGATTAGAGTAGCTGGAATCCAGTGCAAGTCATTTAACTTGTCTAAGCCTTTAAAAAGTCATAAAATGAGATTAATGTTGTATCCTGAAGAATTGCTGGATTAAATCAAAGGGCTACAATTTGGTATCAGCCATTTAGAAAGTGCTGAATAAATGTTCTCTTCTCCTAAATGCTACTTTATTGTGGGATGACGTGCTTATGTAAATACTTTCTCATTTGACTTAGATTAGGTATTATTGTTTCTAAGACATTCTGACTGAAGAAGGGTAAGTGGCTTACTCAGTTCACCCAGCCATAACTGAGGCAGAGGTAGGACTCGAACTCAAGCTTGCTGGCTTTGGTTTCCCCACTATTTGGCTACTGTTGGTAGTCTTCAGGAAAATGAGCTGCCACATCCCATCAGACAGTCACTGTCAGAAACACATGTGACTATATACAGGTGGAATCAGTGACAAAGTGGGAAGAGACTTTGTGGCTCCTATGCTCCTGAAGCATAGGACTTGAACATGTTTATGAAATTTATTAGAAGGGTCTCTGAATCTGTGTTCAGATTTGATCTCTTCAAGTTTCTTCAAAGCAAACATATTAACAAATTGATTTATACATTTTCAACAGCAGGAATTTAGAACAAAACTGGTCAAAACTTTTGACATTCTCATGAAATAAACATAAGACTTATGAAGACTCATAAATCAAGAGTTTGTCAATTTCATGAATTAACTATAAAAAAGATCTATAGAAACACACTGCAGTTTATAAAAAAAAAAAGCCTAGTGATTATGTTGATTATTTTATAAAAGTTTCATAAGGGCCTGATTAGTATGATGGGGGTTGGTTAATTTCCTAAATGTTTTCTTTTCCTGTCTTTGGCATATGTCTGTTCATTAACATACATATTTATATGTTCTTCTTATATGTTTAAAATTCGAAAATGTACTTCATTACTGCTCTTCTTCTTCCCAAGAGTTATGAAAGTCATCTTTGCGCTGTGTTAGTGAATTTGGGTCGATTTTTAGATCTTAAAGGTATTTACATTTTGTTTCAGAAGAAACAGCTCACAGTTGTCAGACTTTATCACTGTATAAAAATGTACAGTGGTTTATTGACATGTACATTCCAATATGTTTACAGCTGCAAGGTAATGAGGCACACTCTGTATTGCACTTCATTAAAATTTCAGGCTCAACGTAACCTAGAAGTTTAAATGAAACTGCATTTGTAATTTAGTAATTCTTATACAGGACAAACATTGATATCTTTATATACAGTGTGATACTTATTACATGTATATGCCAGTCCTAACACAATTTTTTTTTTTTAAATAACAGTCTAGGAAATAAACAAGAATATTCCTCTTTTCATCCCCACCCGTGATGCAATTATACAGGATTACAAAAAGGCAGTATATAATAAACAATGATTATTTTTCTTCTTTGCTTGAAAGTCGGCATCATTCTTAGTCCATGGGCATAGCAATTCTTTTATATCAATTATCTATAAATGTTCAATGCTTCACAGGCCAATGACGGTAATGGCCACATGCAAACACCTCACAAGTTTGATGTCTTGGTTCAAAAGAAGATAAACTGAAAGAATGGGGAAACTTTCCATAGCAAGAATTATGTACACGGTATTTGGCATCCTTCTTGCACTGTGAATGATTCATTTTCATGGATGTAAAAATGGTCCTGTCCTTATCCTGAGCAGAGTTTAAACTGTACCACATCCACTTGGGGGATGAAGGCAACTTCTTCTCTGTAGACAAAGGAATCTGAGTGTTCTAAAAAGTATGAGCATTTCTGCACACTCCACAACCCAGAGCAAACTCTTCTCCAGTGGGTGGATGAACAACATGGAGTGGGCATTCAGTTCCTTCTAATTGTTTGCCTTTGGGACCTGCATAAATTTTGAAGGAGGCAAAAGAATATAATTAAAAAAAAATCACATACATAGAAACCTAATGTAAATATAAATCACCAATAAGTTATTCAAATAAATAATATGGCTATGGTTACACAAATATAAAATTTAAAAATTATTTTTCTAAGTACAAAAGTATTAAAGCGTTCACCATAAAAATCTCAATATACCAGGTATATACAACAGAGAAGGGACAGAATCCCTTGTCTACAACATCCTCCCTAGAAATAACCCTTATGAGCTATAGATCTTATTCTATTAATGAATGAGATATATCATCTTAAATTTTAATTGAAGTACAGTTGGCACACAATGCTACATCAGCTTCAGATGTGCAACATAATGATTCACAGAATCTATACATTATGGCATTACGGTATGCTCACCACAAGTGTAGCTACCATCTATCACCATACAAAGCTATTCTAATACCACTGACTATATATTTTCTATGATGTGCCTTTCACCTCCAAGACTTACTCATTCCATAACAAGAAGCCTATGTCTCCCACTCCCCTTTACCCATTTTGTGCTGCCCCCATTCTGGAACTATCAGTTTGTTCTCTGTATTTATGGGTTTGTTTCTGCTTTTTTGTTTTTAGATTCCACATGTAAGTGAAATCATACAGTATTTGTCTTTCTATGACTTACTTCACTTAGCATAATACCTTCTAGGTCCATCCATGTTATCACAGATGGCAAGACCTCATTCTTTTTATGGCTGTGTAACACTCCAGTGTGTGTGTGTGTGTGTGTATACACCACATATTCTTTATCCATTTATCTACTGATGGACACTTGGGTTGCTTCCATATCTTGGCTATTGTAAATAATGCTATAATAAACATATGGGTGTATATATCTTTCTGAATTAGTGTTTTCTTTATCTTTGGGTAAATACCCAGTAGTAGTGTTACTGGATCACATGGTATTTCTATTTTTCCATGTCTAGCATGGGGTCCAACATGGGGCTTGAACTCATGACCCTGAGATCAAGACTTGAGCTGAGCTGAGATCAAGACTCAGAGGTTTAATCGACTGAGCCACCCAGGGGCCCCTGGTATTTCTATTTTTAATTTTTTGAGGAATCTCCATATTTTCTGTGGTAGCTGCACCAGTATGCATTCCCACCAACAGTTTAGTCCACATCCTTGCCAACATTTGCTATTTCTTGTTTTTATGGTTCTAGCCATCCCAACTGGTGTGAGGTGACACCTCACTGTGGGTCTGACTGGCATTTCCCTAATGAAGAGTGATGTGGGGCATTAGATATATCATTTTACTGCAAAGAGTGATGAACAAAAATGGTCATAAAAATCCATCAGTTCAGCTGAACAGAAAATTGTCCTGGATGAGAGAATATGGAAACTTTTGTATAGAATGTTTTTCTCCAAGTGAGAACAAATTTAAGTGTAAATAAGCCATGTTACCCTCCTACCTTCTCTGAAGAAAAAGCATACACTAATGAATGAAAAGACTGATTATTAAAGACTATTATTTTTAAAAGTACCTCAAGGGAGGCTGGTAGAAAAATGACAATCAGCTTAAATATATGAATGGTAAAATACTATAAAATTTAACAATCTGGAACAAGCACTTTGGGGAAAATATAAACTTATAATAATCAAACAGATGAGGCTTAAAAATGGACATTAAGGAGGGCACGTGATATAATGATGTAATAAGACTGATGGATCACTAAACTTTACCTCTGAAACTAATAATACATCATGTTAATTAACTGAATTAAAATAAATAGAAGGAATAAAAAATGTATAAAAACCTGTTTTTTTTCCTAATTTAAGTGCATGACACCATCAACGATGGCTCCTGCAAACTGAAGTTCTTGTTTTTTTTCTGGGAGAAATCAAAGGGTCATTTTATTCAACAATATTTACTTAGTGCCTAATGTGTGAACAGCGTTACTTCAGGTGCTTAGGATGTAAAAACCAATGGTACATGGCCCCTATCTTCAAGGAGTTCAAAATCTAATCATGGCAGTGAAAAATAATAGTGATGGTGGCGCCTGGGTGGCTCAGTTGGTTGGGCAACTGCCTTCGGCTCAGGTCATGATCCCGGAGACCCGGGATCGAGCCCCACATTGGGCTCCCTGCTCAGCGGGAAGCCTGCTTCTCCCTCTCTCACTCCCCCTGCTTGTGTTCCCTCTCTGGCTGTGTTTCTCTCTGTCAAATAAATAAAATCTTTAAAAAAAAAAAGAAAAAGAAAAAGAAAAATAATGGTGAAAATAAAAACAAAACACACCTGCAGATGTCTGTATGCTTACTCCTGAGGCTCTGTTCTAGTATATCAACTCAATCTTCTACCACTTAGAGCAGGAACTATTGCTCCCACTCTGCAGATAAGAAAACTGAAGCAAAGTTAACTTAATCTTTCTTGAGTCTTAGGTCCCTCATCTTTAAAACAGGCACAGCAATACTTAACTCTTAGGAAGCGGTGAAGTTGTAAAATATCCTGGCACAAAAAAGGTAGTGAGTAAATATTTTAGAAAGTAACAGAGGAATTGTCTGCTTTAACTTCTTAATTTGGATTCTTGTCCCATCCATGTATTAAAAATTGGAATTAATGGATTGACAGTGCTTAGAGAATCAATCCTTCTATCCTTCTAATATATGGCCATCTTCCCTGCTGACTTCACTGTGGGGTCTGTATTAATTCTTTCTAGTTCTCTGACGGAATGCATGAATCAGAGGGATGCAAGAGGCTAGAGAGCACGCCTCGGTCTGAGCATTAAGCCAGCTACCGAACCTCCCCTTGAGGCCTTAACTTTCCATCTGTGAAGGTGGGGATAATACCATCTACCTTATAGGTTGTAAAAACTATGTAAGAAAATACATGTGAGGCGCATGTGGGTGGCTCAGTATAACCTACTGAGGGCTCTTTGCTTGGTGGGGAGCCTGCTTCTCCCTCTGCCTGCTGTTCCCCCCTGCTTGTGTGTTGTCTGACAAATAAAAATATAAACAAAATCTTAAAGTTGAAATAAAGAAAGAAAGAGAGAGAGAGAGAGAGAGAGAGAAAGAAAGAAAGAAAGAAAGGGAAAGAAAGGGAAAGAAAGAAAGAAAATACACATGAAAATGCCCAGGATAAATGTCGGTTCTTCTCTTCTGCCATCTCTCTAAATCCTTTCCTACCTCATTCCTCTGGTTTTGCGGCTGTTTTTCAAGGGTGAAGTCCTTGTGTTGGCTGACCTGGGTGATGTGTAAATGTCCAAGGGGAGACCTTGTCTTGGCTGGAACCTTTCAGTGATGACCCCACCACTGTGTTCTCCACAATATCCATTTATTGCTAGCTAATCTCCTGTATTTTTTTTTTTTTTAAAGATTTTATTTATTTGACAGAGAGAAACACAGCCAGAGAGGGAACACAAGCAGTGGGAGGGAGAGAGGGAGAAGCAGGCTTCCTGCCGAGCAGGGAGCCCGATGTGGGGCTTGGTCCCAGGACTCCAGGATCATGACCTGAGCTGAAGGCAGAGGCTTAACCCCTGAGCCACCCAGGTGCCCCACTTTTAGTGTTTGGTGGTTGTTTCATCTTTGTTTCAAAACATAAAAGAAACCTTTCATTAAGTAAAATGCAGACTTTCCCTGATGATATTGCTCGCCTCTAAACTTTCTCAACTAGAAGCTGCCAATCTCTTGAGATCCACTATGTTATAAGGCCAGCAAAGCTGACGCCCTTGGTTCCTATTTACTTCCAGATCACTGACTTACAACTTTCATTCAGTAATAACCACCTTCCAAAGCTAACCAGATCCTAACGCTGCCCACATCTCACTCCCTTCATCTGCTCACCATCCTTCTCCTGCTATTAAGTTTCACATCTTTATTCTGGCCATTATCCTAAACACCCAGATTCACATTATTCTGATCTTGCTTCTTTCAAAATCTATTACTCCTACTTAAAAAAGAAATCTTTTTTTTAGAAGGGGAACAGTGTAACAGTTTCTTTTTGACAGAACAAATAGAAGTAGCCATACTAAAACAAAACAAAACAAAACAAAACAGAACAAAACAAAACAACCCTAACTTATTCTCTTTCTTTCTGGAAAATTTATGTCTCATGGTTTAAAAATCAAAATGTTAAAAAAACTGTATATAGTAAGTCACTTTGCCCCCCAACTCTATCCATCTTCCTGGTTTTAACCAACAGTTAATTAATTTTATTAATTTCTAGAGTATTGTTCCACTATTTTTTTAATGTACATATAAACAATACGAGTATATATTTTCATTTCCCCTTTTCTTACAAGACCGCATACTGCATACCCTGTTCTGTAACTTGATATAATCTCCTCTACATCTTTTTAGATCTGTACACAGAAACTCCATATTCATCATTATTTTCTTTTTATGATGGTGCATAGTATTTAGTGTTTAACTACCCACCTCCTGGATACTTGGGACTGTTTACAAATTTTTGTTATTACAAGCAATAGCCTTGCACATTTGCCTTTTTTATTTACTTCATATATGTAGGTATATTCCCAGAAGTGGGATTTTGAAGGGTAGATATGCTTGCAATTTCGAGAGGCACAATCAAATGGCTTTTTCTATAGGATTCTAGCATCTATACTCTGATAAGCAGTGGATGAGAGTGTGTTTCCCAGCTTTAACAAAATTGTGCATTCTGCTGTAGGTACTTTTGTATGTATTTTCACCAATTTCAGATATATCTCATGTAAAATTCTCCTCTATGGTCATGTTTACCTCTCTTTCTACTTCTCTCCCTTCCCATTTGGGACCACCAGGCTCCTGATCTCTTCCATTGTTTTCAGTTTCTTTTGGTTTCATATTCTTATTTTTCTCAGTCTGACCTCCATACACAATCACTTCTCCTGTATTCTCAGTGGCTTAACTCCTTGGCTTTCTGATGCTCACTACACTGCCAATTCCCAGCCATTCTCGATCAAATCACTTGTCCATTTTATGGCACTGGTTCCAGGCTTCTCAAAAAAAAAAAAAAATCACAGAAATCCTTTAAAATGGTTATATTATCAATTCATAACTTCAAACTTCACATGGCCCTTTAGTTCCAAAGAGTGGTTCTTTTACTAATCTTTAGATGACTTCCTTCTCCAGGCAACTGTCTCCATTACAACTTCTGACCTCTCATCACCATGGTGACCTTTCCACTTCACTCAGAATGTTAGAAGCTTACAAAGGCCAAGAAATTCCCTTGAGCTGATTCTTGAGGCTAGTTTTGAACCGGGTTTCTGCCACTTGGAACAGTTATATGATTGTTAAACTAGAAAGTATATATAACATCACAATCACTTAAAAATTAAAATATTAAAAATTAAAAATTAAAAGCATACCTGCAGGACAGTGTGGTAGTTCTTCCTTAGGAATGCTAGTCATTCTCTGAAAATCATCATGACAAGCATTACAAAAATGTGTTGTTCCAAAGCAGAAAAAAACAGCCACTGAACAGCAGTAGCGACATTTATATTCCAAAAAGTCCGTGCCATGTTTTGGACACATCTATAGTAAAAGAAAATACATAGACACAGATTATGGCAAGTCTATTTCAATTACACTTAAGACAGTTATGTACATATAGCTCAGTGATTCATATTTTGTGAGTACACACAGCTCTCAAAACTGACTGAAAAACTGATGATACATGAAAAAAATTAATGAACAATTGTGTGGCTTTGCCCAAAGGGTTTAGAGAAAGCCCCAAATTCTCATCTCAGATCTATCAGAACCAATCTCACTTAATAAGCAAGACACTTAATTTCCTGGTGAATTATTCCTGGTCAGCCAAACTGAATAGTTCATATTTCATCTATCTCTCAGTCTCACAGCTGTACTGTGAAGATTTCATTGGAGTGAGGTAAACCTGAAAGTGTGGCTGCAGGTTTAAGAACATGAAATAAAGACGTTAATTACTTCCTGAAATATGGTGACTATTTCATGGAGAACAAAATTATAAAAAGCAAATACCTACCAAGATAATAATATCTATGAATTAATTTGGAAAATTATACACTGCACTGCTGTATAAACATTAGAAAACACTGGGCAAAAAACCTGTTATTCTATTCCTACAATATTAGTTATATTATTATTTTTGGACAAAATAGAGGTTTAACATTTCTAAACTGTCCTTTCTAATGAAATGTTCTGCCCACCTGAGCCCTGGACACATCAGAACAGGCACCACAAATGAGCTCTCTGGGATCATAATCATCCCCTTGTCCAGCCTCAGCATCGCAGCGAGCTTCACCACCAAAATATGCCTATGCAGAGAACACAGTTAGATTACACCAGGAAAAAAGAAGACCTTGCTATGGGAGATCCAGTATGAGCATAATGAAAGTAAGATCAAAAGGTCTTAGAAAATACTATTACCTATAAAACACTCCTTTGCAATGCTAAGTAGATGCCTATATGGGTGAATCAGAGTATGAAATGTATCTGCTTTAATTTTGGAATAAACTCATGCTTAAAGTAGGAAGTTCAAACACTGTACTGTCAATCCAAAATAATGAAAGGATGTATAATATTCCAAATAAATATCAAGAATAAGATATTAAGTAATGAAAAGAAACTGCTTTTTCAGAGCAAAGTTTGAGTACTTTTTCTCATTTTCTCATTACATGTTTCCTTCCACTGCTTTGATAAATATCCTTAAGAAATTTCTGCATTTTGGGCCGGCTGGATGTCTCAGTTGTTAAGCATCTGCCTTTGGCTCAGGTCAAAATCCCAGAGTCCCAGGACCAAGCTCTGCACTGGGCTCCCTGCTTGGCGGGAAGCCTGCTTCTTCCTCTCTCACTCCCCCAGCTGGTGTTCCCTCTCTAGCTCTGTTTCTCTGTGTCAGATAAACAAGTAAAATCTTAAAAAAAAGAAAACAAAAGAAAAAAGGAAATTTCCGCATTTGAATACTGTAGTACAAAAAATATGCCTAAAATAAATATTAGTAAACAATTAGGATCCTGAGGCTAATAGGAGAGAAAAAAAAAGGTCAATTTTTGATCATACGAACATTTTTTAAAAAGGAAAACAAAGGGGTACCTGGCTGACTTAGTCAGTAGAGCATGGGACTCTTAATCTTGGGGTTTATGTCTGAGTCCCATGTTGGGTGTAGAGATTACTTTAAAAAAAAAAAGAAAGGAAAGGGAAATTTGGTAATTTATCAGAAGACTTCTCATACTTATAAAGCTACATTGTATAAAGAACTCAGCAGTATCCAATGTATATACTTGAATATATGAAATTATGTTGGTGGATGGTTTATCTGTATTTGCTCTGGACACAAAATAAATGAGGCCAATTATAATTGGGGCAATCTGCATGGACAACATGTCCCACGGCCATGTCCATACTTGAGGATAAACAAGATGAGTCAATATAAATCTATTATCTGTACCAGAAAAACAGGTCAAAAGACAGGCTCCATTGATACAGAGGTTATAAATGGTTATCCACCAGCTAAATCTGGCCTCAGAAGTATTTCATTTGTCCTGAGATCTACTGTTTGTTCCAGCTGTTTCACTATTCTAGATTCCCTGCTTGGCTTTCTAGACATTGGACTGCCATCCCTGTGGTAAAGAATTAACTATTAGTCTTGCCTTTAATGTATGTATATTTATTTGCCTTCCACCTATTTAGCTTTCCATTTGTTAGCTATATTTTCTTTTTGTTACATTGGGGGACTATGCACTTTTCATTTACAGATTCCTTCATTCATTTATTCATTCTCTAATTAACCTAATGTCTAATAAGGGCCAAGTACTGGAGAAAGAGAAAGGAAAAAACATTGTCTTTTTCTCATGGAACTTATCAAATGGTATAGAGACAAGTGAATCAGTAATCATAATGCAAAAATACGGAGTGCTACAAAGAAGGTATGCAAGAGATCAAAATCGTGGTAGCAGAGCGAAATATGGGCACACTACAGAGGAGGTGAAATGGAAGTGTGATTGGACAGATCTGGCTCTGCATACAAGCATGTCACTTTGAGTGGGTGTCAGGTCAGAGCAGAATGCAGAGGAGGAGTAAGGAAGAGCATTCCATGAAGAGAAACAGACTACGCAATGGCACAGAGAAGTCAGTGAGTGAGAAAACATGGCCGAGTAAGGCAATTGTAGGCTGTTCAGTAATTTGTAGCATGGGTGCAAACGGTAGCATTTTGAGAAATGAGATTGGAGATGTGGACAGGGGCTATCCAGGATCATAAGGAGAAAAATGACACATCAGATCTGAGGCTGAGAAATATTAATCTACTAGTAGTGATGTAAGTGTAAAGGATGGAATGGAAGGGCTACGGGCTCCACACAAGGGGCTGAGTAAGAAGACTACTATAATTATCAAAGAAAATGATTAGGGTTACTGAAGATGTAACAGAAAAAAAGAACTCAGAGAGAGTTAGAGACAGAACTGACAAGCCTTTGTAAATCAAGACTGGAAAACAAGAGAGTCAAAGTCGATGATGGTAATACTGCTCATGTGGACTCTCAAGTATGTGTGAGAAATTCAAATGCCCGATAAGCAGTTAAGTATTTGTATCTAAATCTCAAAAACTTTTGGAAGATCAGAATGGTACAGATGTTTGGCAAAACTCAGCAAAGGTAAGGAGGTTATCATTAGGCATGAATACAGTGCTAAGAAACTAAATATGTAAGGAGGAGGTGAAAGAAAAGGAACACTATAAAAGAGTTAAAGACAAATAACCAGAAAGGAAGGATGATATGACTATTGTCCTGGAAGCCAAGGAATTTTAATGAGAAAATGGTGACAGAGTCAAGTAGGAGACATTATTTAAGAACCAACTGGATTTGCCTAACAGGAGATTACTGATGTCAAGTAGCCTGTGTAGAGAAATAGAACATGCTTTGGAAATAGTCTGTAAAGGTAAAAAAAAAAAAAAAAAAAAAAGAAATCCAAAATAAGTAAAAATTCAACTTTCTGATTTTTAACTTCAGACTTAAGATGTAAGAATTAGATATCATTATATAATTCAATTCTTAATCATATAGGTAATCTCTAGTTCTTAAAAATGCCTAATATAATTTATAACATACCTTTCTGCATTTGTAGCAGACATAATATGCATATCTATTCATGGCATAGCCAGCTGGGTCATTATAAAATCTCACACCAGGAGTTGTGATAGCTTCACTCTTATGCAGACCTTCATATTCCAATCTCATCAAGGCTTTTCTTCTGACATCCTCATAGAGTTCTTTTATTGGATCAAGCAGGTCTTTTAATACTATATGATTTATTTTATTCTGAAATTTAAAAAATGAACATTTCTTAACAGAATCATTTATCTATGAATTCAACGAATACTTAAGTGTGCACCTAAGAACCAAGCACTATGCTAGCAGATAACCAGAGAGTGAATGTCTTCTCAATAACATGCCATTTAGAAATAATCCTGTAAAATCTTCACAAGCCCACATTTTTCCAAGATCAGAGACAACAGAGGCAAATGGGACATAGAGCATAAAAATTCTGTTTTATTAGCTTCATATTTCCTGAGTCTAAAATGTATCCCTGGTTGCCTTAGCTCTTCTGGGAATTAAAGGTTGCCCTGCTGCCACAAATAATACATACTCCCTCTGTGTGTATGCTCTGGTTCCTTGGGGGTAGGGTAGACACCAGGTGACAGAAATGAGGAGATAGTATCTTCTATATCATCTTCATATATCATTTCCTAAATGTGACCTTTCTTTGAGGCACCACATGAGAAGAGAGGGCAAATTACTACAATCTTTCCGACGGTTCCTCAGTGTAACTAAGCAATGATTGTGCTAAGTCCTTCTATGTTATACCCTTTGTAGCAGTCTGCATATCTGTAGGAAACAGGGAGAGCTTAATAGAACAAAAAGGAATGAAAAATGAATAGAGAAGGCATTGTCAATCATAATCTTAAAGTTTTTTTTTAATTAACATATCACTGGTTTGCTAAAACAAGTTGTTACTTTGTTTACTATCTTTAAAGAGATGTGGCAAAATGTCAATAATTTTCTCCTTATTTTATCCAAGATTCTAAAAGAATCTTGGTTTTCAGGCTTTATCTTTAATGGCAGGTATTAGAGTCCACAAGCACCACAGGCTCATTCATTCTGGTAGTCACCCACTGTCATGTTACACGATCTGAACCCTGAAGGGTCTGAAAGTGGTGACAAACACCCTTTAATGCATGCTGATGTCTAAATGAATTCTCTGATGCGGTATGTTTAATTCCACTTAACCAGCTTTTAATTGACACTGTTTTGAAATGCATTATAACAGACAAAAGGATCTTATAATATTTTCTGGCATCACCTGGATGAAAAGAGCAGCAACTGATGGGGACTAGGAGTGAAAAGTAAACTGGGAAGGACACCAAGAGAGAGCAGATGCATTTATTCTGAAAGATGAAAAGAGAAAGTAGATAATTTTTGATTCTCTTCATACCTTGCAAATGGGACAAGATATAAATCCAAATGTTATCCTTGGACCAAGCCATCTGTTTTCCAAAACTCGTCGGCAGCACTGCAAGTGGAATACATGACTACAGTCCAGCTTAAATTAAAAAAAAAAAAAAAAAGAGGGATATAAGCAAATGTGATAATGATAAACACTTGAATAACTGAGATATTATTCAATGAAGGTGCTAGTTAAAGCAGGTAAGAGAAAAATCAAGTTTAGGACAATGAAATTTTAGCACATCTGTTATTCATGAAATGTCATTAACTAGGTCTTTAGCTTCTCCCAATTTATTACCACTTGCATATTAACACCACCTTATATAGACTGAGTCGGGTTAGGGAGCAATTAAAATTATTCCCTTTTGTATCTCATAGAAAGAAATAACTACTGATTTAAAAAGTTCAGATTTAATTTTTGAGAATATTCATTTATTTTGGAATCATAAGAACTGAAAATATAAACAAGTGGTCAAATTTAAAAAGACATATTTAGCAAACAGTAATTTCAATAACATCACTAATATTATAGATGTATGTATATATGTTAGGTATGGAGGTGTGTACCACTATGTATACACCAATCACATAGTGCACATAGTGCTATCATAGTGGGTTTTGGAAATTAAGAGAGTAATTTACTAGGTAATCTAATTATTCTTTCCTCCCTCTGGACATTTTATACATTCTATTGATTATACAGGCTTACACAAATGACAAAGTAAGGCTGAACACACTAAATGGAATCAGAACATAAAGGGACGGAATTTGCTCTTCAACAAACTGGGAGGTACTGGGGCACACTTTCCCCCAAGGATGTAAACAGTTCAGGGATCTGTTTATCTCACAGATATATTTCTATTTCCCATGTTAGATTCCAGGCATGCCTGAATGCTTTATGAGCTGAGACAACCTGAATGGCTGGTGCTGCCGAGAGCGCCTCGGTGAAGCAGATCATGCACATGTCATCGGCGTCCTGCTTCAGCGTTGTGGCACTTTTGTCACAGCCGTGTAGACAAGGCAGACAGTGCTCTTCATTCTTGACACCTCCACATGGATGGCCACAAGGATGCGTCTTACTACAGGCTATCTTAGCATACTCCTGTTAGAGATAAATTATAATGGCATACAAAATATCAAAAAGGCACACAGCCTGGTAATTATATCCATTGTATTAATTTTCTAAGATATTTCCCACAGGAAATACACATTAAAGCTATATAATATGCAGTTATTTTTATCCTTTTTTAAAAAAGATTTTATTTATAAAAAAGAGAGAGAGAGAAGCAGTGGGGAGCAGCAGGCAGAGAAGGCAGAGGGAGAAGCAGACTCCCCGCTAAGCAAGGAGCCTGAAGTGGGGCTCGATCCCAGGACTCTGGGATCATGACTGGAGCCGAAGGCAGATGCTTAACTGACTGAGCCACTCAGACATCCCATCATCATGTTTTTAAGATTTTATTTATTTAGGGGCGCCTGGGTGGCTCAGTTGGTTAAGTGACTGCCTTCGGCTCAGGTCATGATCCCAGAGACCCGGGATCGAGCCCCACATGGGGCTCCCTGCTCTGTGGGAAGCCGGCTTCTCCCTCTCTCACCCCCCCTGCTTGTGTTTCCTCTCTGGCTGTGTTTCTCTCTGTCAAATAAATAAAATCTTTAAAAAAAATATTTTATTTATTTAGTTGAGAGAGAAAGAGAGAGAGAGAGACAGAGAGAGAGAGAGAGAGAGAGAGAGAGAGAGAGAGAGAGAAAGAAAGCAGGGGGAAGGGCAGAGGGAGAGAGAGAGAGAAGCAGGCTCATCACTGAGCAAGAAGCCCAAAGTGGGGCTCGATTCCAGGGATCGTGACCTAAGCCAAAGGCAGACACTTAATCCACTGAGCCACCCAGCTGCCCCTATTTTTCTTTTTTATCTGAATATAACTTAAGGATTATTAGCAAATTTTTTTAGTGTGTAATTTTTAAATTTTTATTTAAATTTTTTCAGTGTGTAATTTTTCTTTTAAAGTGATTTTAAAAATTTCACTTCACATAAAGGAAATGCTGATAAAAAGGGAAATATAATTTTAGTCTATTTTTGTGCATAGTCATGAAGCAAAAAAATTCTGGATATACAATCTCCCAGTCACCACCTATCCCCTCACTAAAATGGGTATAAAAAATATACAGGCATCCAAGTTCTTGCTAACTGAACTGAGGAACTGAAATCTTTGGATCGCATGAAATATGTGCATGGATGTTCAGGACTAATGAACTCTCAAATATTTTAAGTTCATTATAGGGAAAGAAGTGAATAAAGTATGTAAGAGGCCAAGGAAATGCAATCCATAGATTTTTACCTGTTTCTAGCACAAGAGAAAACATTAAATATTAATTATGGTGGTAGCTGATAAACATACACTGTCTATTTGGGTTTGAGAAACTTACCTGATCCATTCTCTAGCTCTGATAAAGCATTTAGCTCAAAATGGGAAATACATTAATTTAGAAAACTGAAGTGATGCTGAGCTCTAACTTTTATTTAATATGAAGTAAATATGTCACAAGGGACTACATGCTACCCCTTACTGGGACAGCCTATCTAACCACATACTCACCTGGCAGTCTGCATCAGAACACACACTGCCAACAGCAGATAACTCTGTTCCACTCCTGGAACCACAGAAGCGGCATGCTTCTGAGCTACTTGTGGTGGGCTTGCCTAGGTTCAAGCAGAAAAAGAAAAATCCTCAAGAATAGGTTTTCCACATATTTTAATACAACTAAAAAAAAACACAACAAACAAACAGAAAACCCCTCAAGACCAACAGGAAAACCAGGTTTGTATCAGTTGCTATCACTGGGAAACCAGCCTGGCAGTTTTACAGTGGAAGGGTTGTAAGCTGTCCTAATTATAAAGTAACTAATCACATAAAAAGGAACAAGAAACTAAAGACCTATCAGAAGCCAAACAGATAGTGGGTCGAGCAGATATGGCCAATCCTAGCTCCAACAGCACAGTTCCAGATGAAACAGAATAATAAAAATTAAGTAAGAATACACAGAAGAAAGATAAACCTACCTTTAAAAATTTCTATAATGACAAAATTACAAGGCACATAAGAAAACCTATTGTTAGAGAATATGAAACTTGAAAAAAAGAAGAGTTCCTATCCAAGGAACTATCATTGACAGAGCCATATGAAAAGGAAATTAAGCGTTGGGAACAGTCAAAGAAGGAATGGCTATAAAACAAGAACAGAACAACAGGAAAAAGAACAGGAAGATAAGAGAATGCAGACCAAACTCATTTTAAAACACAGATATAAAAATTTTAAATATAATAGTAATAAATGGAATTCAGCAATATTTACAAGAAAAACAGATTTTTAAAAAGGATAGTTTAATTCAGGAACACAAAGATGGTTCAACTTTAGAACATTTATAAAGGTAATATATGACCATGATAGACTATAGGAGAAAAAAAAATCATCTATGAGAAAAAAAGACTATGCTCTTGTAGCATGAAAAATTACTCCTATGTTAAATTTGTTCAGATTTGCTCTTTAACTCCAACAACACAAATTTGTGTCAGACAAATGGCAGGCTACAGAGATACTGAAAATTAAGCATTTGTAAGATTTAGTGTAACTTTATTTTTTTTTTTTATTTATTTTTTTTTTTTTTAATTTTTTTTTAAAGATTTTATTTATTTGACAGAGAGAAACACAGCCAGAGAGGGAACACAAGCAGGGGGAGTGAGAGAGGGAGAAGCCGGCTTCCCACAGAGCAGGGAGCCCAATGTGGGACTGGATCCTGGGTCTCCGGGATCATGACCTGAGCCGAAGGCAGTTGCTTAACCAACTGAGCCACCCAGGCGTCCCTAGTGTAACTTTAAACTGAGAATATGACCAGATTTACTTTAGAAAACCACATGGCTTTGGGGAGAAAATGACTTGCTCAAGGGAACATAGTGAGTGAGTGACAAACTACGTTTCCCGACTTGGAATCTAATGCCCTCTCTGCTATAGGACATTGTCCAGTACATATTAATAATACAGACAGTGATCAATGATGTCACAGTTATCAGAATATACTCAAAATAATCCACATTAAATAATTCACAGTAAGTAAATAACATCTGGTTAAATCCTAAGCAGCAGGCATGGTTCAATCTTAAATTCTCTGCTACCTGTGTGTTCTCGGAATTCCACCATTGCCTTCATTGTTTTAGAATCTGCTAGTGCCATCAACCAGAACAATTTGGTTCTACCACAACCTTCATGAAGGTCAACCTTGATAGCTTCTTCTTCTTCTTTGAAGACCTATTGTTTCATTAAAGAAAAGGGAAAAATATTTTATTTTTCACTCTGAAGGAGGAAGTATAAAATTTAATTACTCAGTAACAATAATAGTTTTTATTTACTAAGCACTCCAAGAAGTTTTGGACATTTCTGATCTTGTCCTGAATCTTGAACAACGGCCCCATTTTTATAAATATGGAAACTAAGTCTCAGAGAGGTTAGCTGACTGTCTTGATTTACACAGCGATAAATGAGGTAGCTAGAACTCCACTGAGGCTCTGATTGCAAAGTCCTTTTCTCCCCATCACAGCAAACCTCCTTTCCTCACTTATTTTAAAATTTACTGAATGTATCCTGTGCTCCAGATCCTGCTCCCCATGTACAGACAGAAGCTGGCACCTGTCTTTGATGAGTCTTGGTTCGCCGATGAAGATGAAGGAATCTGTCACAGTCAGTGCACAGATTTCCACATATGTTGCATAAAATGATTGCTGCAGTTTCTCCATCATCATGGTTGTCACACATAGGCTGAAACAAGGTTTTCCACAGGTCACATTACATTTACAAGAATGTTCCAGATGCTCCCACAAATGGAATGCAATTTATTCACAACAATAATGTTATTGTTCTGAAGTCTATTAGGAATTTAGAATCTAAACACTAAACAGAATTATGGCAAGTGTACTTAAGCACAAAAGCCCCTAATTCAGTAATTAATGGGCTGAACAGTTTCAATGATTAATAAACATGAATACTTCAATGATTTAAGAAACTTTCAAACATCCCATATGCTAGACGAATAAATGATTCATTCTGAAACTTAAACATTAGTGAGAAAATGTTGAAAGGGCCTTTATAAAGTCTTCTCTCCCAGTGCACCTAGGGATACCTATCAAACTACTTTAAATACTGTGTATTTGTGAGTAAATGGTATGTCATGGTGCCTCTCTTACTGCTCTTATTTCCTTCTTCACATAAGACTGATAAAGCTCTTTTATATAACTAAAGCCTCTAACAAACTATGAGGAGGCGACACCAAGCAAAACAGACCTGTGAGATGACCACGGGCAATGTGACATAATTTTTTGCTAACTGTAGAAAACTGACTTGCAGGTTCTTTTTTTTTTTTTTTTTTTTTTAAATGCTAAGCTAAAGCTTACTTATAGAGAAAAACAAGATACATTTTTATAAAATAATTCTGGTCTTACCATTTGTTTTTGTTGCCCATCCTTTCCCATCCACCTCCCTGAAGAGAGACGATCTACATGGTCCTGATCCAGCACACACAGTGAAGCTAGAGCAAGCCAGAGCTGTTAAAAGGAAAAAGGCTGTCACAATACTGAATTTTTAGGAAAGACTTACAAAACACTGACTGGCTGACATGTGATAATAGCTCCATAAATGCTAGCTGAATTTGAAAATACACGGATACCTAGTGCACTCAAGTTTTCTGACATGGTACCAGGCACATGTGCTCACTGCTGTATGGGCCACGTGCACAGTAAGCACTCAAATATTTACTGACTGCTGCTGGAAGAACCATTCTGGTTTTTACCTGACATATAAGAATATGCTTTATTGGTCTACTATGGAAGCAATATATCAGTAAGTGAATTTACATATTGAATATTTACTGTATCGACTCCTCTTGCAAATGTTCCCATCTAGCGTCATCTCCCTGAGGCACTACGTTCCAAGCAAGGTGGCACAATGACTTTAATTTTACACAGTCCCATGAATAGGGGGGTGCATCAAAATCCTTCCGGATAATAACAGCTTCTCAGAAGTTTCTGAATGCCCCTAAATGCCTAGTACTATCCTTGGTATACTTCGTCAGAAATAAGTAAATGTCTAGCAAACTTTAGAAAATAGCCCTCAGAAATAGTTTAAAACTTCCTGGAGCTTAAACGGTAAGCTTCAGTTTTTCACAGAAGGATCTATTTCTTCATTACCGAAAAAGTTACTTAAGAAGTGCATATGAGGGTCACTGGACATGAAGAGGAAGACAAGGAAAAATAGAAAAAGGAAAAACAGAAACAAACAAAGTGTGCAAGGAGAAGGGGGACAGAAGGCAAGCATGCGTACGCATGGTGTGAGAACTCTCTGTTAGAGGAACTGCTTCACAGGCCCCACTCACGAGCAGCAAGGCATCAAGAGGCTTTTTCTGCCCCAGAGAAAGACAACTTGTCTTCCTTTCCAGACTTCTTAAGATTAAATCAAGCAATTTCTGTCAGTGTTTACTTCTTCCTGATGCTGCCACTGCCCTGCTTCAAGGAAATCCCTGATCTCTTTTGGAAGTACCTGGGACATGAAATTTGGTAGGTCAAAAATGACTATAGATGTCTCATCTGAAGAAAGCAATCCT
Organism: Spilogale gracilis; assembly: GCA_004023965.1. Taxonomy (NCBI): domain Eukaryota; kingdom Metazoa; phylum Chordata; class Mammalia; order Carnivora; family Mephitidae; genus Spilogale; species Spilogale gracilis. The sequence goes on along the minus strand of PITA01002119.1, from coordinate 90,398 downwards.
ACTCTCTAGCTAAGAAATTCTGCCCCACCTTGTAAAAAGCTTACACTTTTTGCTTTTTAAAAAGTAAGGTCTATAAAGCTAATAGGTAGGCTCTGCTTTAGAATAATTAGGCCATACCAAATGAGTAAAGGAGGGCCTTGTCTTTGAAGGAACTTCAGTCTATCTGAGCAAAATGCTGACACTAAGTTTTCTGTGTAAGCTACAGTAAATGCATTATTAGAAAGACAACATAACAGAACTTAGCCTTTTCTAACCAGTTGATCCTTAGCTTCCCAAGTAATAACAAAAACAAGAGATAACACATAACAGTGAATGTTTATAACCACTCTACTTAGTTCATTATTCAAAACAGCCTTTCACAATTTTTCAGTAAACAGAGTATTTGCCAAAAAAATTAGATTAAGCTGATTATTGATTCAAGTTTGTTCAAACTTACTGCTGTAATGATAGAGACCACATAAAAAGAAACCCTTACCCTAGTTGTCGCAATACATCTCACTGGAGATCTAAATTCTTCCTCCATCTTGGTCAAGGCAATGATGGTTTCTGCAATGGCATTTTTTGTCACTCGGGACCATGCTTCAGACAGATGACCCTATTAAGGAGAGAATAATTTAATAAGCAATCAGAAATGTATAATCATAACAGTAAATTCTCTTCTCTTAAATAGCATCTCATCAAAAAGGAAAGACTTTGCTAGTACAACCCTTTTTTAAAGATTACTTATTTATTTGTGTGAGAGAGAGACAGAGAGAGAGAAAGAGAGGACGAGAGTGCTAGAGAGAGAGTGTGCATGAATTGGGGGAAGAGCAGAGGAAGAGAGAGGAGAAGACTCCACGTTCAGTGAGGAGCCTGCTGTGGGGCTCAGTTCTGTGATCAGGACATCTTGACTTGGGCCGGAAATCAATAGTTGGATGATCAACCGACTGAGCTACCCCAGTTGCCCCTGTTAGTGCAGCTTTAGATTCAGGGGTATATTTTTGAAATAAAAATCCTTCACAATTCTATGAAGAATTCAACTTCTAATTACTATTTTTTTTTCTAATCACTATTTTAATGATTGGAAAGTAAATAAAAAATTAGGTTCTCAAAACTCTTTTTCTATATAACTTAAGAGTATTTCCTCCCTGGGGTGCCTGGGTGGCTCAGTTGGTTAAGCGACTGCCTTCGGCTCAGGTCATGGTCCCGGAGACTCTGGGATTGAGCCCCGCATCAGGCTCCCTGCTCGGTGGGAAGCCTGCTTCTCCCTCTCTCACTCTCCCTGCTTGTGTTCCCTCTCTAGCTGTGTTTCTCTCTGTCAAATAAATAAATCTTTTTTTTTTCTTAAAGAGTATTTCCTGTCACATTTAGATAAAAACATAACAGAAGTACTAAAGCATCTATGCTTCAGAAATTCTGATTATGAAGACTTGTTACTGAACACAAAATTTATACAGCCAAGTTAATTGCTTTTAGATGAAGATTACTACAATCCAAGAGCATAAATAGGTTCAAATTACAACTACTTTTATTTTGCAAAAAGATTTTCTTTATTTATTTGAGAGACAGAGCAACAAGCAGGGAGAGCAGCAGAGAGGGAGAAGCAGGCTCCCCACTGAGCAGGGAGTCTGAGGCAGGGCTTGATCCTAGGACCCTGAGATCATGACCTGAGCTGAAGGCAGACACTTAACCGGCTGAGCTACCCAGGTGACCCCACAACTACTAATTTGATTTTTGTTGAACATAAACACCTGACTACCATAGAATTTAGGAGTTCCTAAATATTTTTCCTTAGTATTTTCATCCAGGGAACATCCTGAGAAAGACGTGTTGAAAAGTGAGAAAGTTCTCCATTTCTCCAACTGAGGAAATGTCCTTACTGTTGGGAAAAGTGACAGAACTTCCTACTTCCCCAGAATATCCTCTCTTGTCTCCCATTCATATGCTATCAATATCTTAAGGGGCAGTTCCAGTTCCTCTTCCTCCTCCAAAATGTTTTGTCTGTTCTACCTCTCAGGAGCCCACATTCCACAGCATAATGTCCTCCTGAGCCTGAAAATATAATGGAATGTGAGGAAACTAGCATTATGGAGCAACCAATAAGAGCCAGGTACTCTGAGATGTAATTCCCTTTTCTCCACACTCCCAGATCTCCCTGAAAAGAACATCTAAAGACAATGACAAGAGAATATTAATAAAGAAGAATAAATGCTTTATAAACCAGGAGAATTAAAGAGAATGGGAAACTTTCACTTTGGGGAGCTCTGTTTTTCCTTCAAGGTTTTGGACTCAGGCTGTTTTTTGGGTTCAAAAAAGTATTTTTTATTTTTTAAACTTTAAAATCTTAGAAGACTAATATAACAATTCGCAAGTAAATTAACTGGGAAGCTTGAAATGAACAGTTTACATAAAGAAAGGACAAATTAATCACTTACCGAAAAGACAACAGCATGACAATTAACTTACTAAACAGAGGCTTTAAGTAAAGTAAAAGAATACCAATGTACTTCTGCTATTAAGGTAGCAGAATAAGCTGCTTGTTTTAATCAGATTTTTACTGTACTTCAGTGACATAATGGTCAGGAGGATGGGAACTCACTGCTGCCATATCCTTGATAAGTTTAATGATGATCTCTGAGATCTGGGTAGGAGTTGAGCCCTTCATCCACCAATGACTTTCACCTCGACGGACATAACTACAAAGAAAAGTCAGCATTTGCAAACCAACCAGTGACAGTCACAGATAAATATGAAGAAAATGGCTATATTTCAGCATGCGTTTTAATTTTTAAATTATTCAAACAATTAAAGAACTTTAAAAATAAATTAATCAAAATTTCACCCATAATTTATCTCTTCAACCCTGAGAATAGCTATTCTGATAAATGTTCCCTTCTAGGTATTTGTTTATATATTATTTTTGTACTCTGCATTTCCTAGAAGAGAGCTGTTTAAAGGATATCCACAGACCACAAACTATTTGTTACTGTCTACACAGACAGAGATGTTAATGGCTCCCACTAGAATAGTCTACTACATCACTGAGTACACTACTCTTTACTTCAGCTTTTTTTTCTTTTGTAAGACTAGATGAAGAAGACAACACACTGGTTTATATTCTGGTGTTACTTAATATCATGGACTGGTTCTTTGACTAGTACTGTTCCAGATGTCTAATTTTCTGCTGTTACACACAATTCTGTAATAAACGTTCTTGCATGTATTTTTGTGCACATGTATAAACATCTAGAAGTAGAACTGATGGGTCAAAGGATAAGCATATTTTAAATACAGTGATATGGCATTAAATTGACACCCAAAAAAGCTGTAGTAATCTATGTTAGATGCCATAAAAAATGCATATTTCTTCATAATGCTGTCAAGACAAAGATATTTTCCTATTGTTTTAATCTACATTTCTCTGATTCCCAGTGAAGTGTCTTTTCATTTGTCTACTGGCATTTGTAATTTTTCTTGTTGGAACTAACTGTTCTTGTCATATATTTTTCTATGAGCAGTTTGTCTTTTCTCATTAATTTGTAGTCATTTTTAAAATACTTTGACTAATAATTCATTTCTCTACTATATAGCTGTTAAATATTTTCAGGTCAGTTTATATTTTAAAAACATCTTCATATAATCAACTTTCATTTTTATGTAGCCAAATCTGAGAATTTTTCCTCTGTGACATTTAGGTTCTGTGTTCTAAGGAGGTCTCCCTAGATTAAAGATTACAAAAATATTCTTCTATAATCTGTCCTAGCAGATTTTTAAAGGAAATATATAAAAAGCTTTAATTGACCTCAAGTTTACCTTTGTATATGGTGTGAGATAGGGGCCTATAATATTTTTTCTACATGAGAAGTATTCCAACATTATATTCAACACACCTTCCTTTCCCCATTTAACTTGAAACTACACTTTTGTTACATACAGCATTCTCTTTTATACATGGATTAGTGTTTATGGCTTCTATTTGGTAAACAAGCAAATAAAGTGGAATTTGAAATCCTGTCTTAATTCTCCAAATAGGATTTACTATTTCAGTACTGAAACAGGTGCAATGACCAACCTGGAATTGAAAATCATTGGAAGAGTGACTGTGGTAACACCTTTGCCCACAGTAGTACCGGCTGTTCCTGTGATGGTCGTCCCTTTGGCTTTCAGCTGTACTGTGAGGGCTTTGGCAATGCAGCCCAGAAACATATCCAAGATACCTAATTTATTCCAATCTCCTTTTTCTGTTGAGTGAATTATATCACTGATATCTGCCGGAGGAAGGGATTTCACTCCTATAATGCTGGCCAGACGATTAGGGGTCACTTCTGGCAATACTCGTCTTAGTAAGGAGGTTACCTAATAAGAAAAAGAAAAGAACTCCTCTTTAGACTGGTGTTCTGAAGTTTTCATTTTTTTTTAAATGAGCCTAGTGGCAGTTCTAGAGCTCCAAAAGCTTTCAGAAAGACAGAAATATGATTTAAACACTATTTTAATTTCTGAAGTGGTAATTACCCCTCCAGGGTAGCAAGAAAAAAACATGTCTTTATTTGGTCAGAATAAAGAAACATCACACATCTCGTGGTAATGATAATCAGTAGACAGGAAACTCTCTATCGCAACAGCATAACAGTAAAACAGAACATGTTTTTACTCTTCCATATTCACGTTACAATGAGTCAAAAATAAAAGCATGGAGTTAAAAATGCAATCCAAAAAACCAAGTAACAAAAAATAAAGATCAACAGTTAAGAACCTAAGGCGCTTCTCTTTGATAGTATAATTTTTATGTGTTTTGAGGAACAAGTAAACTAAAGGGTGGGTGGGTATGACCAGTCACCTGTCTCTGGACTCGGGGAGAGGCCGTATGCAGCAGTGAAAAGAGATCCTGGAGTAGAGTCAGCTGCTGGGCGAGATACTGGCGGCCCACATTAGAGCCACTCAGTGCTAAGACCATAGACAGTAGCTCAAAACAGTAAGCATCAGAGGAGGCATCTTCATCACTGGGCTGAGAATTGGCATTTTCTTTACTTGATATAGCATGTTCCCATTCTTCACGAACTCTGGTGGCCTCCATGCGGATAGCCTGGACAATGTGAGCACAGACCTATTTAAAGACAACATAAAGAAAACGTAAAAACATATTTGCAAATCCAATTTACTACTTAAAGTAAAAAAAGAGACAAGAATATTAGTTGATATTCAGTTTAATACTCTTTCTTCCCGTTAATTCTCCATCATACTATCTTAAATCATCTTAAAAAACAATTAAGGAAATCTAGCAGAACACTGAATAAAAATCTTAATATTTAAATCAACTAATATGTAGAAACTATTTATATACAAGTTTCCAACACTCCTGCCCGTCATTTAAGACATCAAAAAAAGAAAATTACCATAATTTATCACTTCTAAGGCATATTTTCCTTTCACATATTATTAGCATTTCTATTCATAATGTGTTTTGTAATTGAAGGCATTCATAATATAATTGGCAGCAAATTTTCTTTTTTTAGTGATACATGAAATAACAGCACATTTTATAACTGGTAGAATCTAAGATTCAATGAAACACTGTTAAAAAGATAAAGCACAGATAAATTTATTTATTTACACAAGATTTAAAGATGCTGAAAGTTAAAATGATGGGCTAATTTAAAACCAGTGTTTTATCTGACTTCTGAAGGGTTAATTATTGTGTTATCTAGGTACTCCATTATATGAACAATCTAGCACTACTCTACCTCCTTATAATTAAAAATATTAATACTGATTTAGTTAACACTATAATTGCTCAGAAAAAAAAAATCAACCAACACACAAAAAAACAGTGGGAAAGAGAACACAGAAAATGCAAATGAAATTTGATATAGATGGATATTTAACACCAAAATGAAACAATCTACCTGAAAATGAGCAATAACAAAGAGTAGCCAGGTAAGAATGTTAACATTCAAAACAAAATCTTTAAAGTGATGCAGGTATGCCAATATACTTCCTCCTCTCTAGAAAAAGGCAGATACAGTCTGTAGGACCTATAAGAGTCAGCATAAAAAAGCCTCCATACATTTTAGAAAACACTTTACACCCTAAAAACAAATAAAAACTGATAAAGACAATGAATTGGCTATTTACCAACCTGTTTTTGTAAATTAGTCAGCTTACTCCTGCTGAATATGATTCCAACCATATGTTCTTTCAGGTCAGCATCTGACGTTGCCTTTATATACAAAAAGTGGGGAGAAAAAAAAACCCAGGCTCTTTGAATAACATTTGTATATATGCTCTTCAAGTATCTTGAGAATTAACTATGCAGGCATTTTTTTATAAGTGAATTTGTTTTAAATTGAGGTCTATAACACTAAGATGAAGGATAAGGTTTGAAGAAACCACTATTGGCGAAGATCGACCATAAAAAAGGAAAAAAAAAGAAAAAAGAAAGATTTCTGAATTTAAGAAATCCAGAGAAGCATACTATCTTTTCATAAATTTCTTTAATCTGTCAATTTGGGTCACTTTGATTACATCTATTTCTAAATTATGAGTATCCTACATTTAGTTGTTAGAACAACTCAGAAAATGATTTCTGATTAAAAGGAAAATAGCCCAAGAAAACTCTAGGATAATGGTGTTCTTAGATCAGGCTAATCTACCACTACCAGGAGTCAAAGAAACATATGGTCAGAAGAGAAATAAAGGCTGGCGTTTTATAGTGCTTGTCATCTGAATGGAAATCTCCTAAGGTACAGATACACAGCTATATAGTTACCATATTCACATACTCTTATTTAATCTTCATAACAAGCCCTTAAGTTAAATAGGCTTTACTTTATAGATGAGAAAAGTAAGGCAAAGTTACTCTTCAGAGAATAAAAAATGACTCTTAGTTTCACTTTTCTTATGATAGAGAAAGCTGCAAGAGAACGTAATGCCCACCTTAACAACGAGAAAGAGATGATCATTTACAAAACCACACAATTTTTGGTGCCTATCAGACAGATGACGTTTGCAACTAGGTAAAACTAAAACCCAAATAGACAAGTTCATATGTAGCTGGACGCGTCAAAACTTTCTCTGCGCTTGAAAGAACAGTAAATAAACAAACAAAACCCAGTAAAGTTCTTAAAGACTTGAACAAAACTATCAACCAACTTGAACTAATAATTACAGAACCTCCTCACAGAACAGAAGCAGAGTTCTTTCCAAGTGCATGTGGACATCCATTAAAATATGTGAGTCAGAATTCAAATCTTAACAATTTTAAAAGACCAGAAATTATACAAAGTATGTTCTTTGACTTCAATGAGTTATACTACAAATTAGTAATAGTAAGCTATTTGAAAAATCACCAAATATTTAGAAACTAACAAGAAACTTTTAAATTACCCAGGGGTCAAAGAAGAAATAAAAATAGAAATCAAGAAGTATTTTGAACTAAATGAAATGAGAAAAAACATATAACCAACACATCAAAATTTGTGACATTCAACTAAAACCGCGCTAAGAAGAAAACCATACCATTACTTATATAAAAAAAGAAAGATCTCAAGTCTTTGAAACTACAAAAAGAACAAATTAAACAGAAAGCAGAGGGAAAGAAGTAATAAAAGATACTTCACTATGGATTCTACTTACACCAATTTAGCAACTTAGATGAAATGGGAAAATACTTAAAGGACAGAACTATCAAAGTTCAGTTAAGAGGAACAGATAACTGCATTAGCCTTGTATCTCTTAAAGAAAGCACATTGGTAGAATAATTCTTTTGGTACTTGAAATGTTAGCTAGATTATACATTAACAAATGAGTTCGTTGATATAGATCTTTACCTCCTTATTTTAAAACTTCTTCCACAATTTTCTTAAAAAGTTTTGAGATATACAATGGAATATTACTCAGCCATCAGAAAGGATGAATACCCACCATTTGCATTGACATGGATGGAATTGGAGGGAATTACGCTAAGTGAAATAAGTCAAGCAGAGAGAGACAATTATCATATGGTTTCACTTATGTTTCCACATATTTCACTTATATGTGGAACATAAGGATAGCATGGAGGACAGTAGGAGAAGGAAGGGAAAAATGAAGGAGGGTAGAATCAGAGGGGAGACAAACCAGGACAGACTATGGACTCCAGGAAACAAACTGAAGATTTCAGAGGGGAGGGGAGGAGGGGGATGGGTTAGTCCCCTGATGGGTATTAAGAAGGGCATGTATTGCATGGAGCACTGGGTCTTATATGCAAACAATGAATCATGGAACACTACATCAAAAACTAATGATGTACCCTATGGTGACCAACATAACATAATTAAAAAGCTTTGAGATATAGTTAACATACTATTCACTCATTTAAAATGTACAATTCAATGGTTTATAGTATATTCAAAGATATGTATAAACATCAACAGTTAATTTTAGAGCATTTTCATCATCCCAAAAAGAAACACTGTACCTTTTAGTTATCATTCCCCTAGTTCATTAACTTCCATTTATTAAAGAAAAATACACTGATATATCTACTAACATATAGCAATATATGGATTATCTTAATGAATAAAGGAAAATAAAAGAAAAATATTTAAGAATATCCATTTGATAAAAACACTCAGAAAACTAGGAATTGAAACAAATATCTTCAATCTGATTACAGCATTTACAAAAAATTTACAGCTAACACCACATTTAATGGTGTAAGGCTGAATGCTTCCTACTAAGATACAGAAAAGGCAAAGATGTCTGATCTCATCACTTGGTACTGAAGGTCTTAGCCATTATGCTAACACAAGAAAAGAAATTTAAGGCATATGGGTTGGGAAGGAAGTAAAATCAACTTTCTTTGCAGACAACATGATTTTCTATGAAGAAAATCCCGAAGAGTCTACAAAAAACCTTATAGAACTGAGAAGTGAATTTAAGAAGATCAAAATTGTATTTTTATATACTAGAAATGAACTGAAGTGAAATAAAAAATACCATTTGCATAGCATCAAAACAATTATTTTTGGATTATCATTAGTTATGTAGAGATCAAAATGTGTACAAGACCTGTACAATGAACTACAAAGCATTGCTGACAAAAATTAAAGAGGCTCTAGATAAATGGAGAAATATATGATGTTCATGGATATTAAGACTCAATATTACTAAGATGTCAAGTCTCCCCAAATGACTTAGCCATCTGGTACAATTCCAATCAATACTGCAGTATTTTTTTTTTAAAGGAGAAAAAACAAGCTGGTTCTAAGCTTTATATGAAAATTTAAAGGACCCAGAATAGCCAAAATAACTTAAAAAACAACCAGCTTGGAATCTGATCTCATGATTTTCTATCAGCCGCAGTAATCAAGACACTCTGATGTTGGTGTAAGTATATACATGGAACAGAATACAGAAACAGACCTACATATTTATGATGAATTTATTACTGACAAAAGATAGCCTTTTCAATAAATGGTGGTCGGAAAAACTGGCTGTCTATATGCAAAAATAAATGAAATTCTGGGCACCTACCTGGGTGGCTCAGTTGGTTAAACGTCTACCTTTGGCTCAGGTCATGATCTCAGAATCCTGGGATAGAGCCCTGCATTGGGCTACCTGCTCAGTGGGGAGTCTGCTTCTCCCTCTGCCCCTCACCCCACTCATGCTTTCCCTCTCACTCTAATAAATAAATAAAATCTTAAAAAAAAATCCACCATCCTAAAAGAATAAAAAAGATTAAAAAAATGAAATGAAACTCAACTCTTACCTCACACTATAAAGAAAAATTAACTTACAATGTGCATGGCTATAAACAAAAGAATTAAAACTCTAATGTTTCTAGGAGAAAAGCTTTGTGACATTAAATTTTAGATAAGATACAAAAATCATAAGTCATTTAGAAAAAAAGATTAAATGGCACTTCATCAAAGTAAAAACTTCTGTTCCCAAAAAGCAAACAAAAAAACCCCAAAAAACTTCTGTTCCCTGAAAAATAAACCACAGAGTAGGAGAAAATATCTGAAAACACATACTGGCTAAAGACTCCTTGTCTTCAATATATATATAAAAAAATCTTACAACCCAACATAAAAAAAATAGGGGTGAAATATTTGAACATATACTTCACTAAATAAAGTACAGCGATGGCAAACAAGCACATGAAAATTTACTCAACATTATTAATAATCACCAGAGACATCCATATTAAAACCACAGTGAGATACTACTACTACCTACTAAAATGGCTAACATTAAAAAGACTGATAGTACTAAGTGCTGTTGAGAGAATGTGGAACACCTGAAAATTTCATACAGTGCTGGTAAAAATGCGAATTGTTTCAATCACTTTAGAGAGAGTTCAGCAGTTTCTTACAAAGTTAAATACGCACTTACCATACAACCCAGCAATCCTACTCATAGGTATTTACCCAAGAAAAATGAAAACATATCCATACAAAAATCTGTATACAAATGCTCACGGGTTTGTTTATTAATAGCCAAATAGAGAAACAACATAAATATCTATCAAAAGGTCAAAGGATAAACAAATTATAGTAAATCCATATAATGGAACACTTCTTAGCAACCAAAAGAAACAACTACTGATATATATTTCTATGTGGATGAATCTCAACATCATTATACCAAGAGAAAGAAACCAGATGAAAAGGTTACATTCTATCTGGTTCCATTTATATGACATATAAGGCACACCCCAGGGACAGAAAATAGATAGTTCAGTGGTTGCCAGGGTCTAGGCATGAGATGAGAGGACTGACTGCAAAGCACCAGGAGGGACATTTTGGGAGTGACAATTTTACTACTGTAAATACTGGTAAAAATTCATCTAACAATGTAGTTTAAAAGGATGAATTTTTTCCTTACCTAAATTCTACGTCAAAAACCTGATGTAAAAAATGATTCTCTTAATAATTATGCTATTTCATGGCCATCTTACCACTAGCATAAACTTTCCCAATCAACCTTAACATTTCAACTTATACTCTCCTACTATTAGGCCAGCCTCTTCAGTGAGCCCTGCTCCCATCCCCTCTCTGTCAGGCTAACTCTGACTCATTCCCTTTCAGATCCAAGGCATACCCAATACCTACCAAAAGCCTCCTATGACCACCGCAGGGCACAATACTTTCAATGCACTCTGAAACCCCTTGACATGTGCAATGTTTTCACGTACATAAAACACTGATTATATGCTATATAGTATCCCTATTGTTTCTTTTTTGGAGTGTGTGTGGAAGGTTCATATCTAAGAACAGAACACAGCTTTCTGAGGGTTTGGTACCAATTACCATAGTTACTTAGCAAAAATTTATATATGGTCTAGCTAGTATTGTAAGTAATAACAGAATTTCCTCTATCTTGCGCCGTTGTGTTCAAGTGTCAGAATTTATAAAATCAGCTTAGTCATTTACTGTACTGTGCACCATCAATGATCTTCTCCTTTTTTACATCAGCAAAAATGTGTACTGTGCACCATCAATGATCTTCTCCTTTTTTACATCAGTGAAAATTCAGTTGATATAATGAATAGTCACACAGTCTTGTGACTTCAAATGTTATCCACAGGATGCTAAAAGAACAACCAGAGTTTATAAAATCTTATTCTCTACAGAGCCAAACTAGAAATATGTGGATGACTTACACATTACTATACCAGAAGGCACAGAGGTAGACTAGGTAAGTCCTTGAAATTATCTTTCAAAGAGCTGCCAAGGTGATTATCTGTAACATCTAACAACATAAGAATATTGGGACTGGTCAGGATTGATCTCTTTTTGGAAATAGATGAGGTTTTCCTCTTGGATATAGTGGTATAGAGTAGACCAAATAAGTTAAGGCAACCATATTTTAAAAGAAATGTCAAGAACAAGATAAAGAACAGGTTATTCCAATAAAAATATACTGAATGTCTGTGTGTTTATGCCATGGATATAAAGACAAATCAGGTATGTACTTGGGTCTTTAAGAAGCTATGATTCAGTAGAAGAGACAAATCCATGTACAAATAAACATATGAAACAAATTGAGAAGAGACTCATAGGAAGTACGATAAAGATTAGCAGAAAGAAAACTGCATATTGTTTGGGGGAAATCATAAAGAAGATTCCTGGAGGAGACAGTATTTTTGAACTGGACTGTGAAGGGCAGATTAAATGGAGGAAGGAGAAGATCATTGATGGTGCACAGTACAGTAAATGACTAAGCTGATTTTATAAATTCTGACACTTGAACACAACGGCCCAAGATAGAGGAAATTCTGTTATTACTTACAATACTAGCTAGACCATATATAAACAAATAATTTCTTTTGATAATTTCTTCATCTTCTAATTAAACGAACAAATATTAACTGCATATAACCTAACACCACCTATCCATTAAAAATACATGGCAACAGATAATTTCACTGAACAAAAGAAAATGAGAAAGGGAAATAAGTATCTTTAGAATACAAGTAAATACATTGTATACTTTTTCCTCTCCTTCAGGTGAGGACAGTAGTGCTTTTTCCTCTTGTTCTGGTGTAGGTTCAGCATCTCCAGAGATGAGCTTTCCAAATACCTGATGAAGACAGGAACATGAGAAGGGATCAATGGCAGTAATTATCAGTGTGAAAGCTAAAGGATGCATGAACTAATTTCAGGTTTTATAATATTACTGTGCTACCCTTGCTATATGCCACTACTTTTAAAAATTATGAGTGAAAAATGAAACACAGGAATTTTGGGCTAGGAGAAGAGAAAATGGGTCCTATCTGTTGCCAGTCATCTCTAGTAAGTTTTACAAAGTATTTTGTTACTGTTTTGGTAATTATTATTGAGTAAGATTTTATTTCAGGGTATCCCGTGCTAGATTATGTAGTAAGGACACTCACTTGAGATGTAATCAGTCTGAACACTCGCAGAGTCTCGGCTTCACAGTTCCTCTGCTGGGCCACACTGGCTGAAATCTGGCCAGCAATTTTGGTGCTTTCGCCATCTTTCCAGCCCAGGACTTTTACTTGTCGAACTCTCAGTGTATTTTCTGGGCCCTTTAATTCAATCTTGATGATGTGATTATCCCCTCCTGGAAGCTCACTTGTTACCCAACCAATGTGCCTGGAATCCAGATCAACCTAGTGTAACAGAAAAGGGGTAGAAACCTGATACAGTTGTCTCACTCTCTTATCACTGTCCTAGACTTAGTCCTAATAACAGTAGGCTCAAATCACAAAGACATGTGCAGAGACCACGATTTACTGTGTTACTTCACACTGATTATCTTACTTAAACCTTGTGAGGACAAGTAATACTATAGAGTAGCTACTATAAAGATGAAGTGAGGTTAACACAGGTTGAAGGAGTCTCAGAATGAGATGGAGCTGAGAATTAAAATGCAGGACTGAGCACTTTCCAAGGACAAGTTATATAAGTAACACCATTAATCAATTTATGTGACTGTCCTTTCCCTCCACTGACTGTGAATAGAAACACTCACAAGATCAGCATGGGCCCTGTCTTGTGCATCTTCACATTAAAGTACCATTTAAAGACAAACATTTTTTTTTAAAAGATGAGCATTTTTGATGTGCAGTTACTTACTATTTTACTTTTGAAGAAAAATTATACATAACTTCACTTTTGTGATTTCTTATTTCACTGTATTTCATTGAGAATGTAACTTTTTTTTCAGGGATTAAATTTCAATGTACTCTGTAATGGTTTTGACACTATTCACTTAATAAAATAAAAATTGTTCTTATGGTATTTGACGTCAAAGAGAAATGACCCGGGACTTCTACATTATTTATATAGACATCTAAATTGGTAACATTTTAATTGACAATGCCAATTTTCTAGAGAAAGCATTAAGCATAAATAAATAGTATCTTACTGAATAGGATTATTTCCCTAAATTTTTTAGCCTTTTAAACAAAATTTATTATTTGTTTAATCCAAAATTTCAATTCATTCTTTCAATATGATTTGAAGAACAAAGCAAAACAAGTGGTCAACATTTATGGGATAAAGTTGCTACAGAAGAACAGCTCTGATAAAATTTCACTAACACAAGTCAGTTTACACAGAATCTCAGATACACGCCAAATAAAATCTAACTTGTTTCTACAGTAAAATCAACTTCCAGCCTGGATACAGTTTCAGTGTTCTAAGTGATAGATTTTTCAGGCCAGAGGACAATAATCTACATTTTAAACTGAAGTGTAAGTGTTAATTGTGAACTGGATCTATGATGCATTTAAGGTACCCTGAATCTTCATAAGGGAGGTGGAGGCAGAGTGGAGGACTATAGGTACAGTAAAAGCGCTCACGGCAGGAGAACACTGGGGCACTAACCGATAAAATGTTTAGCATATGGATGGTTGTAAATGTAACCATATCTGGACTATTTGTCACTTCAGTGTTCTATAAACAGATAATTTTCTGTAATACTTTGGTAGCATGCCAAAATTAGAATTTAACTGTGGAGGCTGAGAATAATTTCTCCCTAAGTAGCAAAACATTTAATGACAAAATTTTAATTACCTGCTTTATTCTGCACAAATCTTCTACTGCTTTGCCAGTTAGGAAGGTCATTGAGGTAACTTTATTCTAAAACAGACAATTCACGACAATTATTATCCCATATTCCTGGTCCTGAATCTATAATGATTTCTTGTGGCCTACCAATATCACATTAACTGTGTCTGTCATCAGTCTTCCCAACTGATCTCACTCCCTCTGCCCGACAAACCACTCTGGGCTTGATCGCAGGACCTTGGGATCATGACTTGAGCCGCAGGCAGACACTTACTGAGTCACCCAGGTGCCCCAGAAAGAGTAATTTTTATAGAGGAGGTCCTGGGAGAGGATTTTTCTCCTGGTCTTTCAAGATTCTGGGAGAATCTAATAAGCAGAGTTCAAGGGGAGGCCTTCCAGCCAAGAGAAGAGCTGAAACAAGGGCTGGTGGGTAGGCAATTATAGGGCATTCATTAATTCTGCTGAGCTGGAGCTCGGGTGCTAATTGTAATCACACCTCTTTTTAGAATGGGTATTCCATAGTGCCCCAGTCCTCTTAATCTGCTTTTAGATTTTAAGATTTATTTGGGAAACATAAAAATGTTTGGTTGGTGAAGTTCTATATGAAAATCTTTTTGCTAAACTCAGAAATGATACAGCATGGTTACTGAGGGTCTGAAAAGAACCAATGAGCCACAAATTAAATTTCCTTTCTTACCCCGAGATCTCTGGAATTGTCCACATGGACAGATACGTAGCGGGCATTGATTCCCTTTACACAGTTAATGGTGATGTTCTTAGTTTTGTTTTTATCCTCATCTCCTGATTCCCAAAAGGTTTCTGTAGAACCATCTGTCAAACTGCCAATCATGGCAGGTCGGCTGGAAGTTTTTATGTCAACAATGCTAGTTAAGTCCTTTAAGCACATTACTATGCACAATTCCTATCGGAAACAAATGTACATTATTATAACACTGAAATGGAAATCTTTCATGATAATAAAATAAACAAGACGTGAGGTAAGAAACAAATGAATGAATTGTTCAGGAGTAACTTGTAATTTCTCCTATACACACTGCTGAATGTTAGCAGGATAACACAGGACAGCTGGTCAATGACTCACCTGACTCATCGCTTCAAAGCCAGACTGAATGCTGATGCTAAAACTTTCTTCACTATCTCCATCATCTGATTTTGACAAAATATTGTTAATGTGATGAAAGACATTACTCTGATGGAGGAACTGGTGATCAGACTGCTTGAATTTCAGACTCCAGCACCTAAAAAGGTATAAGCAATATATTAAATAATCTTGGAAAAGCACTCCATAGTTAGTATTTCAAAAAATCTTAACGTTCCAGGTGAAAAACAGAAATGGAAAAAAAAATAGGAATAATATCATTGCCTTTTTGTGAGAAATAAAGGTAATTTATTTGGAACAAGGTAAGATCTAAAGAAAGTTCACTCATTTTACATATAGAAAAATACATTTATATATAAAGAAATTTGCTTCTGTAGCCATAAAGATAAAGGCTACAGAAACAAAAAGGTAATAAATCAATTTCACAGATAGACAAGTGTTACCCCAACTGAAACAGCCTCTCAAATTTATTAGTCTTATAATTTTATACTAATTCACAGAGTGTATGTAAACATTCTGACTTCAAAAATCTTCTGAGGAGGAAACACAATCTTCCCTCCGCTGGACTATCGTTAGGGCTGTGGGCAGCCAAAAATCACTCCATCACCTTATAGCTTACAAAAGTCCAGGGAGCATTCATTTCTATGTGTGGCTCCATATGTAGATCTGATAATAAGGTTCACATTGCAGAAGTAATGTTAAAATCTTAGCAGGCTTAAACTTAAAAGTAGGTGATGCTCCCCAAGGTGGGCTAAGGTTACCTTGTATATCACTAAGGTTCCATTTTTCTCAAAATTCTTTTCAATTCAATATCAATATTTTGATTTCTGTTTCTGAGATTTCATCTCCCTCTCTTTTTTGTGACATTTAAAAGTCTCCTCTTGGGTAGTGCTGAGACAACTGACTTGAAGTAGAAGGGGGTGGGATGTGAGGAAAACTGTTACAGCCTGATAATTCAGAGCACTAAGAAGTGTATTAACCTCATTTTATAGTGGGGCAAACAGGTGTGAGCTAAGGAAGATGAGACTAGATTATGTCAGTAATGAATGAAAAACCATTCATGTAATGTAGATTCCTTGGATCTTACTATTTATTTATAATTAACTTTTGTTTTTTCCATAACCCAGCTACCCTCTTCCTTCCCTCAACCCCCCAGCAACCCTCAGTTTGTTTCCTGAGATTAAGAGTCTCTTATGGTTTGTCTTCTCCCCAGTCCCGTCTTGTTTCATTTTTCCCTCCCTAGTCCCCACGATGTATCTTACTATTTAAAAAGGTCTTTTGAGCATTTTGAGTTAGAATACTACATAAAATCTCTTCTCCACTATACCTATAATACTTAGATGTAAAATTACCTTAGGGCCATTTGCTGTAATGAACTGCCACTGGGGAGAGACATCATAAGATCGGAGATTGTTTGAAGTAAGCGGTGAAATGTGTGTGGTAAAGGATGAGCAGCTTCACCAGCAATTACTATATCTGAGAGGGGATGTTCGCATACCCTTGTGTCTTTCTCCTAACACAGAAATTGAAAGCAAGTTGATCAGTCTGTATGCTGAAAAGAACTCCCCCCACACACAAAAATTATGTATATTTAAGTGTTATGTATACTGTAAAAGCAGTCATGTAACAGAAATGTAAACAAGAAAACCAAAACCAAATCATACCCAAAACACACATTAACTAATTACGTTTGCATTATCTTTTAGGGAGAAAGTGATGAGGTCACCCATAAATGAAATCACCAAACACATACGGTACGTGTATCAATTCTGGTGTGCTCACACATCTACTAACAGGGTGACTCCCCATGTGTATGCAGAAACTGAGCCTCACCCAAACTGCTGACCCACAGAGTCATCAGCCAACAGGCAAGTGTTTTACTCTGATGAGTTTTAGGGTGGTTTGTTATGCGGGAATATTCAGTTGTTAAAGATGTGAGAAAATCTTACACTGTAATTGTGGATATTTTTAAGACAATATTATCAATACACACATGTTTGGAACTGTTTCATTTTGTGGAAAGCTTTTTTATCTCTCTTACTAATTTCACCATAAAGTCCACCCCCCACCCCCCGGGTGTTAAGAGTCACACCAACTTTATTTTATTTGGTGTTTGTCCAGTATATGTTTTTCTAAACTTCTACTTTCAATCTTCCTGTATCCTAATGTTTTAGATGTGATGCTTATGGACAACAACTACCTTTTTTTTTTTCATCTATTCTGACAATTTTCGTCTTTTATTTATTTTTTTAAAATATTTTATTTGAGAGAGAGAGAGAGCAAGCATGCATACAAGCAGTGAGGAGGTGCAAAGGGAGAGGCAGAAGCAGACTCCTGATAAGCAGAGAGCCGGATACGGGACTTGATCCCAGGACCCTGAGCAGATACCCAACAGACTGAGCCACCCAGACACCTCTTATTTACTTGTTTTTTAAAAAGACTTATTTTTTTTTGAGAAAGAAAGAGAGAGTGTATGTGTGTGTGTGGGGGGGGGAGGGCCACAGATAGAGCAGACTCCCCACCAAGCACAGAGCTCCATATAGGGCTCGAACTCATGACCCCGAGATCATGACCTGAGGTGAAATCACAAGTTGGATGTTTAACCAACTGAACCACCCAGGCATGCCAATTTTTGTGTTTTAAATGGAAGAGTCAGTCTTCCTTGTACCTATTTCTAATATGTTACTTTCTATTTGCACCACTTTTTCCTATTTTGTTTTCCCTCTTAGGGAGGGGTTGAGATGACTTTTCTCATGTTTCTATAAGCTTGGAAATTATACACTATTTTTTTTTGAAGATTTTAAGTCATCTCTACACCTAATGTGCAGCTTGAACTCACAACCCTGAGATCAAGAGTCACATGCTCCACTGACTGAGCCAGCCAGATGCCCCCATACACTCTGTTCCTATTCTTTGAGTAATGACACACACTAGGCTTTGTGTGGTGACACACACTCAACTTAATCTAAGTCTAAACAAAATCATTATGAACCACTGAACACTAACACCAATCACCTGCCTCCTCATATATATGGCACTGTTGCATGTATTTTGGTCCTAAGTTTTAAAAATTACTCCCATTACATTACCACTTTTTATACAGTCTTTGTTAAGATGTAACACTTTATTTTCATTCTCAGATCTTCCATGTGAGATCTATTGTAACTGAAGCACATTACAATTTTCCTTTCTAACAGTCTATTGTGGCAATCCCTCTGTTTATTTTCTGAAAATATCTTTATTTTGCTCTTCTTCTATAAAGATAGATTCACTGGATTGACAGTTATTTTCTCTCAGCAAAATGAAAATATCAATTGATTCCCTTTAAAAAAAGTTCACTGCCTTACAATTTGCAATAATGTTACTGAAAATTCAGCTGTCATTCTCACTGTCCCTACTTTAAGTGTAATTTTTCCCTCTGTGGTTGCTTTAAAGACTTGCTCTTTGTTTTGTTTGTTCAGATAATTCACGATGATTTGCCCACCACAATTTCTTTTTCTTTATTTTGCCTGGGGTTTGCTGGGCTTCCTAATTCAATGCATTGTCATTTGTAATCAGTTCTAGACAATTCTTAGGTATCAACTCCTCAAACAGTACCATTTTACATTATGTCTATCCTCTCTTCCTCGAACTCTAATTAGATAAATGTTATACCATCTCATACGTTTCACTCTTAAAGCAACTCATTTTTTTTTTTTCATTTTATTCTGGATGATTTCTTCTGATCTTTTAACAGTTCACCAATTTCTTGACTAATCTGCTGTAAATCTCAGAACTGATTTTTTTTTGGTTCACTACTTTTTTCCTAACATTAATTATTACACCAATATATAATTTTATAATTCTTTTTTAAAAATATTTTATTTATTTATTGACAGAGAGAGAGGTCACAAGGAGGCAGAGAGGCAGGCAGAGAGAGAGGAGGAAGCAGGCTCCCTGCTGAGCAGAGAGACCGATGCAGTCTCGATCCCAGGACCCTGAGATCATGACCTAAACCGAAAGCAGAGGCTTTAAACCACTGAATCACCCAGGCGCCCTATAATTCATAATTCTTACCAGTTATTATTTAGTTCTTTTTCAAATCTGTCATTCTTACATTTCTTCTTACATTAAAGTTTGTCTTTTATTTCTTCAAACACATTAAACATAGCTATGCTACATAGATAGGTAGATAGATAGATAAATTACAACTGCTGAAATTGTTGAAGGTCTATTTCTGCTCCCTGTTGTTTCTACTAGTTTTCACTCAGGGTACTTTGTTACCTTCTGAGTTTAAAGAATTTGGCTATGACAATGTTGCTTAATACCCCTGGAAATTAATCATAAAATATTAAGCATATATAGAATGCCTGCAAGTGAATTAAATGCTGTCTAGTTTTCCATTTACAGGTATGGAAATGAGGCCAACAGTCTCACTGTTCCAGAGATGGAAATGGGGCTAGTACCCAGGTGTCCTGGGTCCTTGTCAATGCCTTTCCATAAGCAGGTTGCTTCCTATAAAATCCAAGTCCTTTCTAGCCAAATGAACATTTTAAAATTTCATATCCTACATAGTACATTTTTACTCTCTGCCAACCTACAGCAATGTTGTGAAGTAGATCTTCTATAGACTAATGCTGCCCTCTTTATGTGCCTTCTGTAGTGCAGTAACAGTATATATCTTTCAATTCATTGCTTTGTGACAACAATGTTTAGTGAGAAATCAGAACTGAATGACTCCACCTTTGCTGGAGAGAAAAATATGTTGCTCATGGCACTGCAATTTTATTCTTACCTTTCGCTTATATCATCTGTGAATGAGCTCATGCATACTACTGTATTATCTGAAGATGGTGCTACTCTTCTATAAAATATGGACAACCCCCCCACCCCCCCACTCTCACTTGTTCTGCATTTTCTTTGTTTGTTTTATTTTCCTCATCCTCTTCTTCCTCTGGTTCCACTGGAGCAGGAGTCAATGATGCCACAAAATGCCACAGAATATCATGTAGAGAAGTTGTTTGGATGACATTACACAGTAGCCAGTTGAAAGCCTGAATGACGGTTAAATGAGTCAAAGATAAAAAGAAAATATGTGAGTAAATATTACAAACTATTCCATGGACCAAGTATTTCAAGTAAAGATACTAAAAACATCTGACCTTCCTTCATTTCACCAAAAACACACTGAACTTGAAATAGTCAATAATTTTCGTTCCCAATTAAAAAATAGGGAAAATAATACATATGAAATGCAATGCAGAAATATTTTTTCAAACCACTTTTACTTCAAAAAAATTCATCTTCATATTAATTTCCTGAGGCACATTTTTTTCCCAACTTGCATTTAGGATAACACAAAATGTTGCTCAAGTTCTATGTAAGTTGTCATATACTTAAATGTATTTATATTGTCCCCATCACCAATAAAGTGGCAGGTTATTTATTATACTCGTGACAGAAAAGATTAAAAAATATATAAAATATATATAAAAATATGACAGATAGCAATCCCATCATTTCCAGAGAATAGACTCAGGAGAGTTACTATAAATTTATAACTCAAAAAACTCTACTTGTCATCTCTCTTTCATTATTCTTCTAACTGAAATGACATCCTTATTAAAAAAGTTTTTTCTAAAAAGATGCTGATAGGATTACAATAAAGCACTACAAAAATAAATGTCTCCAGAGTGCTTAAATATGGATCTCTATATTCATTTATATTTGTAAACAAAGAGTTTAATTTCAATGTGAAAATTTGATTTTTTTGATTGGCTAATATCTCTTAATTTTTTGAAATTTCTGTTGGGTAGAAAAGGAACTAACATTAAAGAAAATCATCAAATGATTTGTATGACCCCATTAATGTATTCATACCTCCATCGCAAAGACTCGGCAAGCAGATTTCCTAAGGGCCTGTTTCATTGCTATTTCAAGACCTTCTAGATCATGATGTTGTATAACAAAAGCTAAAACTGGCCACTGAAAGTTTCGTTCTCCTTTGGAAAGAGAGCTGTGGGCTGAGATCAGCCGGGAAAGCTCGGGAGATGGATGCCTCAGGAGGGAAGAACCAACTTCTATTTATTAAAAAAAAAAAAAAAAAAAAGTTAACTTTCATAGACAACACATACAATTAATATATTTAAGATGATATTAAAGATAAAGTATCTAGCTTATTTGCTATAGAGTCTTGGGTTTGATTTTTTTTTTTTTTTGTATGTGACACAAACCGTAATGACTTCAATTTTTATTGAGGCTAAGATTAATTTTTTTTAAGATTTTATTTATTTGTCAGAGGGAGAGAGAGAGAGATAGAGAGCAAGCATGAGAAGAGGGGCAGAGGGAGAAGGAGAAGCAGCCTCCCCGTTAGGCAAGGAGTCAGATGCGGGATTCCATCCCGGGATTCTGGGATCATGACCTGAACAGAGGCAGATGTTTAACTGACTGAGTCACCTGGGTGTTCTGAAAGATTAAATATCTTACTCTCCTAAAATCATGTAGCTATTAAGTCGTCGAACTGAGTTTTGAATCCAGGGCCGAATCTTAAGTTCATGCTTTCTAAAACACTCTAAAAGCTAAATGTTGTATTTTTCCCCCTCTAAATGGGATCTATATAAGATACATAATTAGCTTTCTATAAATACTAGATCAAATCTTCATTTTAGTTAAGTGGGCTACCTGACAAATTGCCATGTTATCCTTTCTCTTGGATTTCTTTCTTTATTCTTGACAAAAATCAAGCAGCTCTAATTTGAGGCTATTGATACCAATTAGTTCAGATTAACTTTTTACTGATTAAGAGCTACTTATATCCCCACATTATCCATTCAGAGTGGAAGTAGCTCCAAGGGTTAGAAGCTTCTATTAGGAAAAGAATGTAATTGTGAAAGTGCGAGTCACTGGAACTGCTAGAAGGATAATGGTGGCAACATTTGGCTTAGAACCTACCAGGTAAGACTTTTAAAGGTCAATTTAATTTTTGAATTATCACTGGATGGTCTCTAGGTGTCTTGTCCAACTGAGAAGCAAAATTTAGACATGCATACTTTTGGTGTGTCTCATAAAAGGAATGTCAACCACAATTTAAAATTAATCCATTTCCTTTCAAAAACTACATTAAAAAAATCTGCAAATAAAACCATTTGGACCACACAATCTTCCTTTTTATCTTTATACTCACCAGTGTCTCCACTGTTAACTCTTCTTCTAGGAATGGCTTTCACTCGTGCAGGTAAAATGGAGTGTTGTTTATCATATTCAGAAGCAACAACTGAGTATGATCTTTGGAAGACAGTTCTCTTTGCAAGATCAGTATCAGTTATGGGGCTAGTTTCCAAACTGCAGAAAGAACACGATGACCGACAAAAACTTAGGAGAAAAAGTGAATAAAGTGAAATTATATTTAATTTACAATAGTGTACTCAAGTATATGAAGTTATATCTCATGTGGAAAAACACAAATTCAAAGCCAACTTGACAATCTCTCTTTAAGTCACAATTTGATCTTTCCAAATGCAGTAACATTTTGATTTCAGAACCCGTGTCCTAAAACTTTCAGTTTTCTTAAATCTACTTTGCATTTTTAAATGAAAAAGAAAAAAAGGCATTAAATGTTCTAAACTCATTTCAGAATCAAAAGCATTGTAGTGGAAGTTGTGTCATGATATTCAAGAAACCAAGACAGATATATTTCCGTAAGAGCATAGAAGAGAAAGAAAATAGATATTACACACATAATAAATTGGAAAGTGAAACAGTTCAATGCTCTTTTTGTGCCTGAGTTTTCTATTAGGTTTCCTAAATTCTTGAGAAATGCTGCCTACAACCCTTTCTAGAGCATGGCCACACTAAGTGCAATGAAAGGTAACAAACTGATTTTTGGTATAGAGTTGTATTATAGTGACATTCTAGAACAACTCAACGATTTTCACTCCAGTTTAAGTAAACTAACAATTTTTTATTTACTATAGCAACATTAAACATACTTATAAAGTTACTAATATGGTTATATATTTTCTTTTACTGAGGCTTTTTATAAAAAAGAGAAATCCTTTTCTTACTTTCTCTCTAAGATAGATTTACAAACTATTCATTTCATGTATTCTTGTTTTGTTAACTCATTCCAAATAAGGACAGTTTTGCCCACTGTGAGTTCTGGATTTCTTTTCCATCATTCAAGCCAGGTTTGAACTCCTATGTCCATCAGTCAAGCTTGTATGTTTCTAGGAAGGCAGATGCTTAACCACTGAGTCACCCAGGTACCCCTATGTCCCTGGCTGTTTTCTGTACTCATCACCTCTCTAAGGGTATAGACATTCTTATTTGAACAGGTTGTAAATACTCATATAACCCATGTCAGTTTGGGCCAAGAGATTCCAGAATGACTACAGAACAGGGATATACGAATTTAATTCACTTTATAAATGGTGTTACTACAAAACTCAAGACATTTATTGTGCTTTCAGAGGAAGTTTATCCATCAACTTGAAAAGAAAAAGAACTTTTATACAACCTAAAAGATGACTTTGTTCTTATAAAATGGTCATGCTTGTAAAAACCACCACAACAACAAACCTTCAAACATGACCATCACAACTTTAGCTACTTTGCATCAGATAATTCCTTGTTGTGGGGGGCTGTCTTATGTATTGTAGGTTGATTAGCAACATTCCTGACCTTTCCACACTGGGATGCCTATTGCACAAGCCTAGTTATGACAAACAAGGATGCTTTCAACCACCACCAGGTGTCACCTTCGAAGCAAAACCACCCTTCTATCCCCCTTCACTGATTTGTCGGAATCATTAGTCATTATCTTTTGTAATAGTTTGAGTTTGTCAAGACTTTCTTAAAGAATAGCTCAAATAATAAATAAAATCTTAAAATAATATAATAAATATTATTTATTAAAATAAAATAATAAATAAATAAAATCTTAAAAGATATTATGAAAAGCACCATTATGTGTAAAGTATCTAATCTTTTTTCTTTTTTTTTTTTAAAGATTTTATTTATTTGACAGAGAAACACAACGAGAGAGGGAACACAAGCAGGGGGAGTGAGAGAGGGAGAAGCAGACTTCCTGCCGAGCAGGGAGCCCAATGTGGGACTCGATCCCGGGTCTCCGGGATCATGACCTGAGCTGAAGGCAGTGGCTTAACCAACTGAGCCACCCAGGCGCCCCAACAAGGCACACTTTTACCAGGAAATATTACCATTACCCATCTTTTTTTCATAATCATTGCCAACATAACCCAACTCCACACACTTAGTGAAAATCTTTGACTGATTAATAAGTTTCTCAGTTGACACTATGAAACTATCTCTGCATTTTTATCATGCAGTTCCTCCTCCAAAAAGTCATGGTGGTACACTAATTCCCTCTGCATTACATTTATATGCTTCTATTCAGTTTTCCAGAAGGTCTTTACACTGATGTTATTACCATACCTAAGTGAGTGGGAGAAGACTGTATGCAATAATCCAGTAAATTCAAGATTTATTTTTGGTGCTACTTTTTCCATGGAACTTTCTTTAAGGACTGCCTCAAACTGACCTTTCTCTAGTCTGGTTTACTACAGCACTCAATGACAGAGTATCACACAATGGAGTCCTTCCTTATTACTTCCATTAGTTGAACTTTTCTCTCCAACTAGTCTTCCCCTACTATCAAGGACTTTGTCTTATTCATGTATGTATGCTTTTTCTTACAGTTTTAATAGTTAGCAGAGCTGACTCAATGTCCTTCTTGAGATGGAAGGACATAACAAAAGAACTTCTAAAGCATTCTTTTCTAGGTCAAAGTCCTCCCACCAAACACAGGCTATTCAACAGAGAGAGGAGAAGTGAAATACCTTGGTGGCATAGACTTCATATTGCTCTCTGGCTCTTCAAATACATTAGGACTTGCATCAGGAGTTACGGATATGTATGGGGCAGGTACAGATGTTGAACGCAGGTATCTCATTTCATCCTGGAATAGGTTGTCATCTTGATAGCCCACAAAATTTTCATGATGATGCCTGCATTAAATCAAAACAGCGATCTCAAGTATGATGGTACCATAGATAGTTTTCCTTTTTAATCTCTTTCATAAAAGCAAAAGCAGCACATGTAACTGTAAGGATAAAGTATTAAAATAATCATAGATATTAGTAGGAGGAAATAAAAGCCTGACAATTTCACACATAATTATTCCAGGTACCACAAAATTTCAAATCCAAAACTGAACTCATTTTCTTTTCTTTTGAGAACTTTTCCATCCTCTAGTGTTTTGGTGAATGATCCCACCAACTGTCCAGGTGCCTGGGCCAAAGTATGTTGGTACTGTGGTAGGTCTAGTCCTCAACTGTAACCAGCTGTGACCACTCAGCCCTATCAATACTAGGTTTCCTCTATTCTTTTTTTTTTTTTTTTAAAGATTTTATTTATTTATTTGACAGAGAGAAACACAGCTGGAGAGGGAACACAAGCAAGAGGGACTGAGAGGGGGAGAAGCAGGCTTCCCGCCGAGCAGGGAGCCCGATGTGGGGCTCGATCCCGGGGTCTCCGGGATCATGACCTGAGCGGAAGGCGGTCGCCCAACCAACTGAGCCACCCGGGCGCCCCAGGTTTCCTCTATTCTGACTGTCATCATTGCCTTGGTTCAGGCTCATGGTTCTTACATGGATTACTAAAATACAGTCACCATTTTTGGTGGGAACATATCTAAGAATCAAATTTGAGAAAGATCATACCCATGAAATGTTCCATGGGGTGGGGTGGGCATGGGTGTCCATTCCCCAGGCTAAAAATGTAAAATCCATGATTATGTACAGTGGCATTTTTAAAAAATGTTTTACAATTTGATTCTTTCCTTTTCAAACTGGAACAGAGAATTGTTAACCTAAGTCTACTAAGTGGTCTGACTAAAGCTAAAGATTTGTTGTATTTTGCATACCTAATGATCTCCACCTCGGTCTCAAATGCATTTAGTATCACATTTCTCATTTTGTTTCCTGTTCATTTTATTAAAATAGTGAATACAAAATTAAAAAAAAAAACTGTATAATTCTGTTATAGAGAGGGCAACATCACCAAAATGGAATTGTTGGTCGGTAAACCATTCTTACAGGTAATTTCCAGAAATTTTCACTTGACAACTGTTGAAAAACAGTCTGAATTTGGTATATGAAAGTCTTTTTACAACGCAGTGTATAATGTTCAGAAGTATAGGCCATACAACTTAAGTCCAATAAAGGAAAATACTATACTGTTAACAGATTTCCTCCACATTGTTACAACTTTTATGAAGTTTCCATGTTTGAAGCAGAGTGATCTTCTAATTGCAAATCAGTTTAATATTAATATTTAATATTCCTTAACCATTTTCCCTATGGGATAAAATCCAAACCTAGCATGGACTACAGAGCTCCACATTACCTGGTTTTAGGTAACTACTTCTGGGGCATTTCATATGTTCCTCCTAGTGGCAAATGTTTTCACCAGCCTCTGATTCCTTAAATGTGCAATACTATTTCATGTGTCTTCACCCATGCACTGTACTCTATGAGGAACTGCTTTCCTCCATCACCTCCTACTTGATTGATTTTATCTTTCAAGACTGCTAGAGTGTCAGATGCTTTGGGAAACCCTTCCTGATTCCTTGGAAAGATTCAGGTACTCTCCATCCTTCATGCTTTAACAGCATCCTGTGCATACTTCTATCACAGAACTCCTCACAAACATTTTAAGGGTTTCCTTTACAGGTCTGTCTTCCCACCACAGTGTGAGCACCTGTAAGTCAGGATTTTATGATATTTAGCTTGGTGTCTTCAAGGTCTAGAACAAAGTTGGTACCCAGCTAGCTAACATTTAAATGCTAACAGAATAAATACTTTAAAAAATGAAAGATTTTGGGAGCAAATTATTTCCACTTTAGTACTTCTAACTATTAATAGGCTGAAGTCAGCTTTCCAAAAAATAAAAGATAGCTACAATCTTAGTTTCTAAGACATATTTTATATTAACAATACAAACTGATAGAGCATTTACATCTTTTTTAAAAAAAACAATCACCAAGTTATATTACCTAGCTAATGTCTGCAGGTAGAGACAAGGCATCTTAATGGGAAGATCCTCAGAAATGCCCTCTTTCACGCTGGGAAGATGAGACTGAAATGGCTTTGCAGGATGGTAACACAGAATGCTTGGCTCTGCTGCACTGCTTAGGGACAGCAGGAAGAGTGCATTTGCTTTAATCACCTGGTGAGCTTCCATAGTGGGCAAGGCACGAGGAGTCTTGACTTGCATTGGCTTCCTCCTGGACTGTTTGACCTGGGAAAGAAAACTCTGCAGTGATCTTTTCCTACTTAGAGTCAAATTTTAAATTTCTTAGCCTAAGTATTGTGAGCTCTAATAAAAATTACTAAATACTTAAGAGAATGATTTTAAAATAATAGTGATTATCAAAAATAACATTCACTTCATGCTTTTCCTGAACTGTCCAAAATTATTTTATTTTGAACACAAACTACTTCTTTTTTCCTGGGGAAAATCTAAATGTAATTTTTTTTTTAATTTTAAAAAATATTTTATTTATTTATTTGACAGAGAAACACAGCAAGAGAGGGACCATACCATGGGGAGTAAGACAGGGAGGGGCAGGCTTCCTGCTGGGCAGAAAGCCTGATGTAGGGCTCTATCCTGGGACTCCGGGAGCATGACCTGAGCTGAAGGCAGACGCTTAATGACCGAGCCACCCAGGCACTCCTGCAATTATTTTTTTAGAGTAAATAGTGTGTGTATGTGTATGTGCATTGCATATTTGGCAAAATTTTTAGTTAGGTGTGCCTCTAATTCCCACAGACCTACAACATAATTAAGGGTTAAGACAAAGAGAGGAGATAAAAAGAGTGGAAAAGGAAAAGGAAAAGGAAAAGGGAAAAGAGGGGGAGTTCAGAGAGGTGAAGAGGGAAAGCTACATACATGTGTGGAATAGTATACCACTAATAATGAAGAATTACATAGTAAATGTTTGTCAATAAGGCATATGTGCCAGAGGTTAGTTGTCTTGTACTACCCCAAGATATAATTTATTTTTTGTAATTAAAAATAATTAGCCTTGTACAAATATTCAACTTGTGTATTATTCCTACTATAAAATAAGCTGATCTTTAATATCAATTCTGTGGAGTTATCTGATATGGCATGATGATAAAAAGCGATTTTTATAAGATTTATTTTTATCATTAACAATATAGCCAGAACTGAATAAAAATACCTTCTCCCTTGCAGCAGCCTGTTTTTCACGGAGGTATTTTTCTCTACAGCGATCACATACCAGATACCAAGTGCTTCCGCCTATGCCGCCATCACCACAGTTACCAGCCCATCCTCCACAAAAATGTCCAATGCTATTGTAACCTTGTCCACCTGCATATCGGCCGCAACCTTCAAACAAGAGTAAAAATACACTTTAAGTGTCCCTAACAATCAGATCCTTGCCACTTGCACATGAATGATGATTTACCTTTGCAAAGCAAGCAAAATACTGAAGTAAGTATCTGACCTTTTTTTTTCAGGTTATTAACTGCATCAGAAAAACAGCACGCTTGGCCAAAAAAAATAATCAATTAAATGATGCTTAAAATACTGGAGATACTCTAAACAGTTACGAAAAAAGAAATTTAAGATGGGGGTACATTT
The DNA here is from genome assembly GCA_004023965.1 of Spilogale gracilis. Taxonomy (NCBI): domain Eukaryota; kingdom Metazoa; phylum Chordata; class Mammalia; order Carnivora; family Mephitidae; genus Spilogale; species Spilogale gracilis. The sequence goes on along the minus strand of PITA01002119.1, from coordinate 61,112 downwards.
AGGTTTATTGACATATGCCAATAAAATGGGACAAAATATTCTTTAAAATTATATATTTTAAGAAATCATGTATTTTGCAAAAACATTTCACGTCTAATACGTAGAAAGAAAAAAAAATAACCAAACTCATAATGGGTGAATTTTGAAATACTTATCAATTGTTATAGAAATCCTTACATTTATCTAAAATATAGTCTTCTGGGTGCCTGGGTGGCTCAGTTGGTTAAGCAACTGCCTTTGGCATAGGTCACGATCCTGGAGTCCCAGGACTGAGTTCCACTTTGGATTCCCTGTTCAGCAGGGAGTCTACTTCTCCCTCTGACCCTTCCCCATCTCATGCTCTCTTTCTCTCTAATAAATAAATAAAATCTTTAAAAAAATATATAAAATACAGTCTTCTGATTAGTTGAGATCCATTCCACAGGAAAATGACCAGGGAACTCAGTATAGTCTACTTTAATTTGCAATTTTTAGTAGGAATATACTAAAATCGAAGGAGACCTACTACTGGGATCTTTCCCATGTGTAGGGACAGATCATTATTTCTGTTGTGTTAGACACCTTAACAGCACCCTTTGGGTAACATATAAAATATTAAAAAAATAAAGTGTTTCAGAATATGATACATTAAGATACCATTGTACCAAACTGCCTTATGACTATATTCTCAAAATTTACCTGTTTTCCACAAAACTGATACTGCTGCCCTTTAACAGTTTTCCTTTACTTTAACATAATTCATAGAGCAGCTCAAGTTAGAAGTGGTTTAGTTTAGTTTAGTTTTTTTTTTTACACAAAGTACTTATAGATTCAATAATATTGTTTACCTGGGTGAGCTTGTCGCATGTGATATGTCACTGGGTATGGATGGGATTCCCCACACAGCTCACAGATGGTATCTTTCTCTGGTCCTCCCACTGCCAGCTGGGCCATCTCACCAAACAAATTACCCCTGGGTCGAACTTCTGTCTTTTCCTTTTTCTTTTTGTCTTTTTTGGCCTTCTTATTCTCTTTTTCACACTCTTTCTTTTTAAGGACTGCACAAGAACCAGGACTTGGAAAAATCATATTCTGGGAAGCTGCTTTGATAGTAGCCAAAGAGATGTCTTCCCAAAAAGCCACTAAATGTTGTAAAGTTAAGGGGAGAGGAGATTTGGACTTCATCGGGTGGTGCATTGACATTTCGAAAGTGGCTTCAGTTTTCCCATCCTCACATTTTTCATGCAGAGGCGGTTCCTTAAGCATAGACAACACTTTATTTTTGTTGATACTACCCATTTTAGATATATCTGGTCCATGAGGTGCAATATTAAACATATTCAGTGCAGATGATATCTCCAATGAATGTCTATTTTTTAATTTGGTTTCCTTTTCTTCTGTAGGCTGTTGGCTGTTTAAACTATTTCTTATAGGAGCATGTTCTTTGGAAAGTTCAGGATTAAATTTTAAGAAAGAAGAACAGGCCATTGCATCATGGACTATGCCTTCATGCCACAGGAAAGAAGCAAAGACTGCTCTGGCACACTCAGCCACAGAAGGAGACATGGCTTGCTTGGCTGGCTCTAATGGTTTGGATCCATCTCCTTTAAAGAGAAAGCTAGATTTTTCCTTTTTGGGCCTGGCGTGCCTATTAGCACATTTTCTACTTATTTTGGGGGATGCTCTCATTTCCTGTTCATCTTTCAGTGGTGCTTTTCCTATGCTGAAATGAACTTTATTGGAACTTTCATCGACACTCTTAAATTCACTGCTTTCATCACAGGTGCTATCTGTTAGACTATTTGTTTTCAAAGTACTTGAAGTGCAGACCTCAACCACTTCACTGTGAAGGTTTTCCTGTACCACATGGGGAGAAGGAGCTCTGTTTTCAGATCCAGGGGAATCTTTAGAATCCTTTGATACTGGTTTCGGTTTTGGTGATGTTGATCGTCCTCTTAATGGTTCAGTGAGGGGCATTTTCTTCTTGCGTAGGGTATCTGGGTCAAGTGTGTAAGAGTCTGATTTGGAACGTTCCCGAGGAGGATCAAGTTTAGTTTTAACAGGAGCAGTGCTTTTTTGAGGTAGATTTTTATCATGTGGTGAGGAGGAGCGTGGAGAACTAGCACCAGATGCGCTAGGCCTATTGGTTGGGAAAGTCTTTGGCTTAGGAGATGATGACCGAGAACCTGGTCCTGGGGATTCAGCTCTAAAGCTAGAAGACATCCTCCCATCAGATTTTAGTGTCTGCAAGGTGTTATGGTTGGGGGACAGGGACCTACTATGAGAGTCTGACCTCAACTTTGCAGCATCAGATTTCAACATAAGGGATTCACTAGCTGATAAGCCTTCTGTACCCCTAGGCTTCTTCTGATCAGCAGTAGTCCGGCTCATACGTCCATCAGGTTTAAGTGATCTGCTGTGTTTGGAGGATAGTTCTGATTTTCCTGATGTAGAGACTGGTCTAGAAGATGTTGAAATAGTTCCTCGGTCACCTGTATGGTCCATTTCATAGTGAAACTTGTTAATAAAACTGTAACTTACTGACCATATAGCCACTAAATAACTGAATAAAAACACAGCTAAAAAATTTATACTGTCATAGAGAAAAATAGAATAAGGAAAAAAAAGGGAACTATTTCTCACAAAATTTCTATTGCATCATTACACAACCATTTCAACCAAAAACTATTTTCATGGATGCATAAAAGACTGAACAAATAATACGTATTCATCAGTATGAATTATCCATGATATCTGAATCTCAGCCCTAGTATAATTATTCATTAGAATTTGAATTCAGGGTCAGACTAGAAAAACCATAACTTTTTTAAAAATAAGATATTAAAACCTATGTATTTTAAAGTATAAAGCAGTTGAGCTAAATTTCTGGTAGAGTCATATCTCATACCATTATTAGGGTAATACTACAGATCTTATTGAATTAGATTTTCTTTATATATAGATACATTAATTTATATATAGATACACTTATTATTTACATACAGATATATCTATATACAGATTCATACATATATAGAATATATAGAATTCATACACAGATACATCATTCTCAAGTACACAAATACAATCAGGCTGATAAAGAGCTGCTCAGGAAACACTAATGATCGGATCAGAATTTAGAGATGATATATGAGTGCCCCAAACTTATTATTTGATTACATGTAATTCAGGCAGTCCATTGTTTATAAACAGATTGTATTCTAAAAGTTTATTTAGTTCATTAAGTTTAGCTGGTTAGAACTTAGAGCTTGTGTCTTCCTGGAAATAAAAATGGTGGGATCCTCAGAATTAGTAGTACAAGTCTGAATCATGGGGCCCTGAAATAAGGAGTCAGGAAAATGAAAGAAAAGGGGATTAAAAAAAAAAAAAAAAAAAAAAAAAAGCAAAGCTTCTCTTTCCCAGGTAGAGAACTAGATGTGTTTCTATAGGGACAGCACTGTTTTTGGCAACCTGTCCCTCATGTAGTGCCTTTCCTTCCTCATACTTTCCTTTGAAGGCATGAGAGCTAGGCTGTCCTTGCTACTGGTAAGGGGTCAATCTGTAACATTATCTTTCTTCCCTAAAATAAAAACTTCTACCTTTAATGCACATAATATTAGTTATCAGGAAAAAAGCAATCTGATTAAAGTGATTCTAGTGGTATTAAAAACTGAAAACCCATAAACCCTCCTAGAAGTATTTATAATTTTTGAAAAAGGGTATGTAGTAAATAGAGATGAATCTCTAAACTCATTATATTGCAGATCTTTCTCTCTTTCTTTCTTTCTTGAAAAAGGGATGCAAACATATTTGGATAATGTGGGAAATGTTTTTTGGCTGGCTTGTGTGTGTGCATGTGGGAATGTTGTAGTCAACACTCTAGTTGTCTACAGATCAAGACAGTATTGTCCTACAATCTGCGCTCCTAATGGAAGGTCCACAGGAACTGGTATTTTTGTCTGTTACTCTTCACTGATATAATGTTAAGAATGGGTCCTGGAATATAGTATGTGCTCAATAAACACTTTTTCCTTCTGTTATTCCCAAATTTCATATTTCCTAAAAATCCACTTTTTATTTCTCCCAAGGCCACAGGGCAGAGGTAACTATAGCCACTATGGAGTAAGGGTCAGATGCTTGCAAGTCTTGTAATTCTGAAGTAAAATAATGAAGTATGGCAAATAGACTCTCTAGAGCATATTAATGAATGGAACAGTTATTTTAACTGCAACATGCCAGTGTTGAGAATAATTTATTCTCATTCTTTGAATGAACAAAATATACTAAATATAATGTTCTGGAGCATGTAGTAAGTATTAGGAAAAACTGTCATTTGTAGCTGCTTGAAATATAGATAAATATTAAAGAATCAATAAATGTAAAATATTTAGAGCATACATAATACTTTCACTTAATTTAGCTTAATGATTATATTTATCATATGTAAGTATAAGTGATAGGCAAAACTGTCCAACTCAATGGAATTCTGGAAAAAAATAATACAGGGCAGGATGGCAATTTGGTACATTCAAACAAATTAGTAAACATGTTAAATGTTACATATTCATTCACTAATGACCTGTATAATTTTTTCATGCCCAAATCATAAATCATCAGGTTATGTGATATTACACTATACTTAACCTACCATAATATAATACTATATTGTGCTATGCCATACTATGTATCAGGCTACACAACACTATATACTGTAGAGATCAGGTTCTACGATACTATTTATTATCCTATAGGAATATATAGTGTCAACTGTCAACTGTAAAAAGAAGAAATATAAAGACATTTTATCGATTTCTAAAAAAAGGAAAATTACTTGAAAAACTAATGTAACACATTAACCACTGGTGCAAAAAGAGCTTGATAAAATTTTCTTAAAATACAGGATTTTAAGTTTAATTAAATATTACTTTACGACAAAAAATGAGTAGGCATCTACAGTCTTGTAAAAGATCAAAAGCATATTTTTAAACTGTCTGAAATTTCATCAGTTGTCATAGTAGTTTGAATATTTCTAAGTTTAAAATATTAAAACTAAGTAACTAAGAAAATGCTATAAGGAAGACTCAATGCTAGACAGGACCTGTAGGTTTAGACCTATGTATCTACACATGTATATCTATCCTGATAACTAAGTTAAACTAAAAAACCAACTTAATTATCAAAGAAGAAACTAACAGGAAAATGAGTTAACATTCTGTAGCAGAAAAATAAGTTTAAGTCTAAACCTGTCACATGAGACAGTATGTTGTTACAGATCATAATGTGCTTTTTCCTTATATGTATATACCATCTTGTTCTAATAATACTGACTTACAATTCCCCAAATCAGGCGCTTCTTTCAATATATCTCTTTTGTTTTTTAAGACTTTACAGAGGCCTGAAATTAAGTAAAAGTAATACTTAACCTATAAATATAATAAACATGCATATCAATAGGGTAATTAATAATATAATATTGGATAGATACAAGTTACCCAAAATATCACATTTTAAATAGAAGGATAAACTTTAATCTTAAAAAATGGAATGGGATGGAAATGACTGAAGTGAACTGATAAAACTTTATTGAAACCTTCTATGTTCACTACAAATGGCCCATCCATGGATGCACGCATACCCACCCTTGAGTTTGTGAGACAGAGATGAGAGAGCAGAGGCAGGCCCAGCTACACCATAAGTTTTGTAAATGCGCTCGCGAGAAGCAAGGTTGTGAGATGGAGATTCTATAGTGGAAAACATTGGCAAAGAAGCAGCACAGATTCAATGGAAAAAAAAAATCAGCAGAAAACACAAAGCAGAAACAAAGCAATTCAAATGGTATGCACAATCATCTTAGTAAAAAGTTTGTATTTTGCTAAATTTTCCAACAGGTTTATATTTCTCTAAAATTAAAATGGAAAACAAAGATCAAATTGATTTAAATTAATTAAGATAGCTCCCAATGTGTTAAAAGTTAAGGCTCATTACTCTCATAAACCAAATTTGAAAATTCCTCTTTAGACTAATGTTTCTTTAACTCAGTTTTCTTTTCTTTGGTGCTCATTTACTCATAAATAAAAGTTTATAAGTAAATTGTTTTCTTTTGTAAACAGCTGGAGATACAGAAATATTACTTACAGTTTAGCATAGCTACTGTCACCTAGTTTTCTGTATGGACACATGACTATGATTTTTCCAGTATGCATGGAAACATTAACCCATAATAAATGTGAAAAACAAGGCATTAAGGGTTGACTACTTTTCTGAATCCACCTTCAAGTGGGGAATATTAGTGCTACTCCCAATATTTAGTATTTGTTCTGTAGAGCCTATTACTGATTTTGTTTATAAAAAGTTTTGCAACACAAACAGAGCAAAGCAAATTTACCAGTCACTGAAAAATGTTAGACACATTAATGATTTACCATGCAGAAAACGAAGTACTTAAAATTATCTTTTTTCCAAATAATAGAACCTCTAAATTATAATCTTTTAAAAGTAGTATCTTAAAAAATCCTCTATCTTAATCTGAAAAAAATGCATTTTATTTAAAATTGTAACTCACTGTCATGAAAATAAATGTAATCAGTGGAGCTAAATAAAATAAATTCAGGTAGTAAGGAGATAACTTTGTTATTGAAATAAAAATTGGATACAACATTTTTCTCAAAACAGAAAAGTAAGAGTTGACTGATTTATTAGTGTGGCCAAGATTAAAGATGAACTACTCATAAGCCAAGAAGTCCTTCCCTGCCAGGTATTGGCTATGCAATACATGTCAGACACTGTTCTAAGAAATGAAGATAAAACGAACAGAAATAAAGTCCATGCTCTTATGTTTATCTTCAGGTAAAAGGAGAGGCAACAAGCAAATATATACTAGATCAAGTGGTGATAAACTTGGGAGCCATAAGTATGCAGATACTGAGTGACATTCCATGCCTAGAGAGGACCAGTTAGGGAGTGGGGTCCAGAAGAGACAAAGCCCTGGGACATTCCTTGGAAGACAGAACAGAGGAGGGTACAGAAAAGAGAAATGAACAGTCAATGAGGTAGGAAATATCCAGCAGAAGGTATTTCAGGGAAAAAAAGAGCGATCAACTCTGTCACATTCTGCTGGACAACAATCAAGTACAATGAGATCTTAGCACTGACAAACAAAAGTGACTAGAGTTAATTTCTGTGAATAAGGATGACTGCAAGGACCCCTTGCAGGGGTTCGTGGTTCAAGAGAGAAAGGAAGGGATGAATGGAGAGATGGGGCATACATGCCCTCAAATCATCTTCATCTAAGTTTAAAAAAAAAACCACCTTAAATTTTTAATGTTTTGAGCACCTTCTTTTTGAAATCTATAAAACCTGAAAGGTACCAAGCACTGCAAAGGAATTTTTCTGCTATTTAAATCTCATATAGTACAAAGTCTGCAACTGTCACTGAAAATATCCGTTAGGAATGTACCAGCTTTCTACTGGAAGAGTTAACTCAAGGGGAATTCAACTGTGAATGTAAGGGTATAGTCTTGTGGGTTGCCTGCTAAAATTTGTTGAAGATAGGGTCTAGCAGGAGAACACAGGAGAAGGAATACTACCTTAATTAGAAGCACCCATAATAAATGTGAAAAACAAGGCAATTTGTAGGGTAAGATGTTAGAGGTTTAAGGACAAACTACTGGAAAAGGTTTTGAAGTCAAAACAGCTTTGACATCTTTTCAATATGTTACAAAGCCTACAGAGACTGAATTCCTAGGTATGATTCATAGTGAATAAGAAGAAACATTTTTTTAGATACTTAAATGCCTAAAGAAATTAAGCTGTCATTACAAACACTTGTTCTATGGACTTAATTTTTATAAAATTCGCTCATATTTGAACAGTTTGATATAGTTAACTTTTTTTTTTTTTTTTTACTTTTACAGATTTTATTTATTTATTTGACAGAGAGAAACACAGCGAGAGAGGAAACACAAGCAGGGGGAGCGAGAGAAGGAGAAGCAGGCCTCCTGTAGAGCAGGGAGCCCGATGCGGGGCTCAATCCCGGGATCATGACCTGAGCCGAAGGCAGCCGCTTAACCAACTGAGCCACCCAGGCGCCCCTGATATAGTTAACTTTTTAAAAGATTTGTATTTTTCAATTTAAAAGGAGAAAGAATACATTGATATCTACATACAAAAGGGAAAAAATCAACTTTCAGGCAATTTGTTGGAAACTAAATAATCATTCTCTTTTTAAAATCTCACTTTATAGGCAAAACAACCAATTATTAAATTTGCCTCTGTGGAATTCTGATTATTTTGGGAGCAACATATAGTTCACTCTTAAAGAGAGTATTAAAAACAATATAAAAAATGGGATTTTTCTCCAGTACTCATTTGAAGTCAATGTTGTGTGTTTGGTATAAAATACCCCTTTATAAACAATATTGTTCTTTATGCGTCAATTATTCTTTGTTTTCTTTGTTTGGGATCCCAAATATTAAGTTCCCTGGGGAACTCAGTTCATTTTCAGATCACAGCAACTCTTGAGTTCACTGTAAACTGTACTTAAAAAAATTACTCCCTATGTACTGATAACAAAACAAAAAAGGTGTAACTTTCATTTTAAATAAGGAAAGTATTCTTGTTTCAGCTTAACAAGGAAAAATTGTAGTTTTGTTGTGAATATTAGAACCCTGACCTTGTCACTGGGAACATAAACTGGAAGAATCAAAGAATATGTCACCATCTGGTGGCAGCACTCAGAACTGCAGTGCTGGGATTTAAAAAGCGGCATATGCTTTTCATTGTTAAGTCAACAATTAAGCTATGATCAAAATGTTAAATGGAATATTAGAAAGGACACTATGTTGGAAATATATCATATCTAAGAGGTCAGGTGTCTAATAACATCGCCTATGTCACTATCCCTGACATTCTGACAGGGGAAGTAATATTGATGGAATTTTTCCAACCAAACATCCATCCCATAGGAGGCTAAAAGTAACTGGCAGAAGTAATCTTCAGCATCTATTTTTCCTTCTCTTCTAGTTCTCAATCTTAAGATGATTTAGACTGGATTTTATAGTCTCAGTAAAATTACTAAATATAATCCCAACATAGATATTTGAAAGAATTTGAGGATGTTTTCTAAATCTATGACAATGCTCAAATTTCACTGTATTCTGTCCATGCTACACTGATGTGTGTGTGTGTGTATACAGATATCTCAAAATATAAGAAAGAAATCTAATTCTATAGATTCCTCACAAGCAATGATCATAAAATTTCATTGAGCTATGGCAGAACGACAGGGACAGTGCTCCCTTTTTTCACCTGATTTAAATACCAGTCCTGTACATTTGTATTCTGATCTGAATAGAACTTCAAAGATTTTTGACAGTATAGATGCCTTCCATAGGCAGTAAATGGTTAAGTCTAATTTGATATTCTGGAAACTTTTTAAATTGTCTATTTTTAAAAATATAAAAAATAGTTTATTGGTTCTTGAGACAATATATAAATTAAACATTCAAACTGGTCAAAAGTTGTAAGTGAACAATATGCAGATAAAAAATCAGTATTATTAAGTATAATAATTATTCCCACTTCTATTAGTAGTTTGGAGGATTTAAAATAAGGTGATAGTAATAATTACATATTCTTGGCTAGTAGCTGGCTGGACTGACAGTTTTAAATGCAATATCACTGCATGATCAGTAAATTCAGAATACTGGTAAATGTATCAGGAAAAAGGCTGAATTACATGAATGCCGAAGGAGCTTAAGAAATGGAATGGGAGGGCGCCTGGGTGGCTCAGTGGGTTAATGCCTCTGCTTTCGGCTCAGGTCATGATCTCAGAGTCCTGGGATCAAGGCCCGAATTGGGCTCTCTGCTCAGCAGGGAGCTTGCTTCCTCCTCTCTCTCTGCCTGCCTCTCTGCCTACTTGTGATCTCTCTTTGTCAAATAAATAAATAAAATCTTAAAAAAAAAAGAAATGATATGGGAAATAAAATTTATTCACATCAATGTCACTATACTAAATGAATTATAAAATAATGAAAGCTACAACAAAATTTCCAACTGAAGGATAAAACAAATAAGCTATTCATTAAAATATAACACTAATCTAAATGATAAGAAAGCTGGAAGGATGGTGGATGAAAATCTGTAAGGTGGATAACCCCCAAAACACAATGTGTCTCTAAGTAACTTCTAGACATAACTGCACTTGCATAAAACATATTCATAGCATACTACTGAATAAACAGTAAATTCCAAATAACTATGGTTAAGGGATATAACATTAGGAAAAAGTGTATCACTTTGGAGTTTTTGGTGACTGAGATAGGAAAATTCTAAGCAAAATCTGATGTATATGTATCCTGGGCCTTAGAAAGAATAACTTCAAAAAACTCCATGAAAAGGTTAAGTATTATTCCTTAAGCAATGATGTGAGGCACAAGAGGGCTGGGGGTGCTCTCAAAAATAAAAATCTGGCTCTCCACAAACGTCTTATTAGTTGCAGAACAAAAAATAGTTAACTATCGATCAGAGAAATCAGACACTTTGTTGAGGTTCATGATAACCATGTCTTGTCTTCAGAAGGATACAACTAATGTAGCACAAAGACAGATAAAACTGAAACCAAGACAAAAAAGTTTTTAGAGAAGATACTGATGTTTGAGGAAAGAAGAAAAGAGGAGGCACATAAATCCAAGGTTCATCAGCACCACACCTTCCTGGCAGGCAGGTAAGCAAATGGACAAATTTTACGGTATGATTACAATCCAGGATTGAAAGGGCCCTCTCAGTCTTGGAAACAAAGCTGGCTTTTATACACTAACATGCATAGTAATATCCGAGAACAGTGTTACTATATGAAGAATCAATCTGAAGACAAATAATAAAGTTACGCTGTAAAACGTACACAGAGGAGTTGCTAGGAAACCTCAATTGTTCCTTTCGAAATTCTTTCTTGCCACTCCTTCCACACTGAGAATAAAACTGCTCTCTCTCAAGCTGTGATTTCTTCCAGTCTTCCCTGGAGCATAAGAGATGTTAAGTGCTTAACTTAACAAAAGGCAATAATGTTATCAGCAGATAACAAGTACTGGGCATCCTACTTTATGGATGGGGTAAACAGGGCTCAGAAGTGTCAGTAACCTAACTAACTAAAGCTACTAAATGGCTGGAGGGGAAATTTGAGTTTTAAGTCTTTCCATCACTTTATCTCTATAAGCTAAGTAAACACAGTGCTTTAGTGTATATTAGTATTCTCCACTGTAAATCAATATGCATAGAGATACTCCATGGACCTTTTTAGTCACATTAAGCAAATTTTGGTTTCATTTAAGAATGTGACATACAGGTGTAATAGAAAAACTCTTGTTGCAAGGTAACGGTGAGGTTTCCTATCTGGGCGTGAAAGTCCCATCAAAATAACAGATAATGTAAGAAACAGTAACAAAATAACATATGTTACATGTTTAAACTGTCTACGAGAATCGTAAATCGTCTTCACTATCATTTTTTCTACAAGAAAAATAAAAACAAACTACTTAGCATCCTGTAGAGTGGATATAAAATGCACAGTCATTGGAATAGTTTCTCAGTTGGAGGATCGTGCTTAAATATAAACTCAGAATTATCATAACTCTGTATATTAGACATTGTATCATCATAGTATAGTGATTTTAATTAGTACTGAAATATTCCTCCTCTTCTTTGAAGATGTACTCTCAGTAAATACTAGAATATCTAGCATAAAATAACAAGAACTACATGATCTTAAATTCATGGTTTACACCAAAGAAAGTGATCATCTTAGGCATTTATAGTCAACAAATATTCCTTCAATGCCTATGATGTGTAAGACCCGGACAGGGACTATGGCACAGAAAATGACGCTTTCAAAAGGAATGAGTAAAGATAGTGAAAATAAGTGGTGTGATCCACCTCAGCTCACTGGAAGCTTACTGCAAAACTGCTTACCGATTCTAAAAACTCCATAAATAATTTGAAATAAAAAGTAAATTATAGAACAGTAAAGAAAAAGCCTGTATGCACACTTCTCTCTCTCATGCCTATCTACACATAAGACAAGGGAAATTCGTAATTTTTCTGCAATATTCTATTTCACTACAATAACAGTTGAAATAATTTGTGTGTATATATAATTTTGTTAATTTAAAAAAATTACCAAATTAATGTACCAGAATAAATGCCAATTCCAAAGATTAGTTAAAAAACTATGCCTCAGGAATAAAACAACCTAAAGAATTACTGATAATAACACTCACAGAAATTCTAGGGTCAGTTTAATGTGTGTCTATGCAGAGCTTGTCTACTTAACTGGGAACCTGAGTTATGACATTTGGGATATCTTTTTTTTTCTTTCCAACTATTCTGCATTCTTAAAATTGAACTATAACAGAAAAAATAACCAACCTAAACAAAGCTAATACTCTAGATGATAAAACAAATGTAGTCAGAAATTTTAAAAACACATATTATGGCACCTGGGTGGCACAGTCGGTTAGTGTCTCTCGGTTTTGGCTCAGGTCATGATCTCAGGGTTGTGAGATTGAGCCCTGAATCAGGCAGCATTCTCAGCATGGAGTCTGTCTGAGTTTCTCTCTCCCTTTGCACCTCTCCCCCACCTGCCCCAGCTTGTTCTTTCTCAAATAAGTAAATAAATCTTTAAAAAAAAAACCCCAAACCCACACATATTAAAGGCCAGTTTTGGCAGTATTACTTATCAGTACACAAAGATGACTATTTAAAACATGGCCTTTGTAGTCAATAGGACTGGCCTCACATTCTGGCTCTACCATTTTATTATATGTGTTTCTAGGGAAGACCATTCATTCTTAGCTTCTGTTTCCATACTGTAAGATGGTGACATTATCTTAAATGAGGATGTATTAAAGTACTTAAATAGTGGTGACTATTAGTATAAGCAAAAATTAGTAAATACATGTTTTATTTTAGTATCACAAAAGTATAAGACAAAATGATTCTCATATTACTAGTTAGTAATAAGCAGCCATCTTCTAAAGCAAGATGAACTGCTGGTGTGATGGATAGCCGTGAGGTTCAGGAAAGAATACGGCACTCAGGTAGTCTTAACAAGTACTCTGCCATATTTAATTTTCTTAACATGATGTGATGAAGGCCATTCTAATTATTTCCAAAATGTTAAAAATATTTTTAGATTCTGTACTGTTTTTAGTCACTACTAAAAAGTAAGAATTCTGGTTTCTGGACTTTGGAAGTCAAACTTCAATGATATTATGATGAGACTAACAGGTTTAGAAGAAAGATTTAAGTAATTCCCATTGTTGGAGTACAGACAGCAATGATTCAGAAAATTGGTAAAGGAGATATGTCTAGGCCATGATTTCAAATTTGCTCCAAGATGGTGAAGGAAGAAGTGGTACTGATAACACCTGGACACAAGATGCATAAAATTATTCTGATACAATGTCAGTTGGGGACCTATTATCCTTTGGGAGAGACAAATCTGATTTTATTATGGTCATTATATTCTGAAATATTTTATTAAATAATTTGGTAAAGCAAAAACAATAATTATACTTTTTTTGAGAAGACTTGCAATGACCCTTCAGGTAGAACAAAAATATCCTTACTTTTTTCTCTTTGCTGCTACTATGACATTATCAGGGTAATTTTTTGTTTAAAATTTTATACCTAATATGGATATTCTGCCAAACTGATCACGATTTTTTTGTTTTTTTTCCCTTGTCTTTACCTTTTTTTTTTTTTAAAGATTTTATTTATTTATTTGACAGAGAGAAACACAGCGAGAGAGGGAACACAAGCAGGGGGAATGAGAGAGGGAGAAGCAGGCCTCCCGCCGAGCAGGGAGCCCGATGTGGGGCTCGATCCCGGGTCTCCGGGATCATGACCTGAGCCAAAGGCAGTTGCTTAACCAACTGAGCCACTCAGGCGCCCCCTTTGTCTTTACCTTTCAACCTTCCTGTAATCTGTGCACATACAGATGTAAAAAAAAAAAATTGTTGCTCCATAAAATTAGTAAGCTAAGTTTTCACTTTTTTCTTCTTCTGTATTGCTTATTAAGGAAGGATAAAACTATTTTACACACATGACACTATTTGATTTCCTTAAAATTCTTCTTTTAGAGATAATCAAGTGAATATTATACATATATAAAGAAATGAACGTCTGGAAATTGATATTACTTCTATGCCTAAACTACTTAGTTTCATTAAAATTGCCTAATGTATAGTACAATCCTAGAAAAGTTTATACTCCTGTATACTCTAATATAGATAATAACATAGTAAGTAACATCATTTGCATGAGGTGGGACTTTCATAAACTATCTCATTCAGTGAACGTGCCTATATATTGTACAACTGATATATGAACTGAAGGCCAAGAAGAACATATTGTTGTCATACTTCAAGAAGCTCTAAAGAGTTTATGTGGAAGCCTCAGGAGGTTATTAAGAAAAAAAGAACACTCCGTTAAGTGTAATTTGTTTGGGTCTATTTCCCAGATCAATGTGAGTTACTATCCTGGATGAAGGGCAAGAACAATCCTAGAAAGCAGAGCTAAAATCAAATGATCACTTTAACATATTAGAATAAGAAAAACAACAACAACAAAAAAATAAAAAGCAAGAGAAGAAAAAAGTATTTGAGAAAATTTGGAAACCTAAAGTTGCTATACATCTGACAGGTACCAAATTCACTTAAAAGAAACAAATAAACCTGCCCAGTATTACCTCTCCTCCACCCACTTGTACAGTGAAATAGGTTTATTCTCTTGGGGCATCTTTAAGTAATAAAGATCCAGTGTAAAACAATGAAAGATATCTCTATTAACTGATGCTTAGAATAGTCATGCATATTATAAAAGAAAAACTTATATAAAATTGGTTTTTCTTAACGTGCCTTATCCTATGTATTTGCTTATGCTGGAATTAGAATAGAGAGCATAATAGCCATACTTCAATAAGTATACTTATTAAAAAATGAGATTAAAAAACAAACGTCTTAGCTGCAGAATGTCTTAGCTCAAAATAGCTTAAATGCTTCAAAAATGCGGGAAGGGATAACATCCTCATAAAATAAAACCAGTCAAGTGAGTTGATAAATAATTGGTAGCTGATAAAAACAACTCAGAACAAAGCTTCAGAAACGGCTTGATGAGGCAGGTAAGGCTGACAGACTTACTCTGAAGCTGAGGCTGCTGGAAGGAAAGGGGCTGTCCGAACACAAATGGGCTGTGGACTAGGGAAGAGGGAGGTTTTGCAGCTTGATCAAAGATGGAAGGAGCTGGGAGATTGGGCCGTGACTGAATGGAATTCAATATGGCACTCAGTTGGTCACCTGCAGTGGGCAAAACAGTCAAAACTACAACTTGTTATTAATTAACATCCAAAATGGCAAAGAATATGGTGTTTCATGACATTCAGATAAAGTTAAACACTACATAAAACAATGCCAATTCAGAAATTAGTGGAAACTGGTGTTTAATATCCTAAAGTTAGGGACCAAATGTATACATGTTGTTTTAATAATCTTATATAATAGCCCACCTACAAAAACAAATTCATGTAAATTCATAACAACACTGAGCAGCAGCATGGAAGAATTCAGAGTCCATGAAGAATTCATGAAAAATGAACTGACTCAAGAGCATACCAGTGTAAATGAAGATCTAAGTAAACAAAGTCTTCTACATAATACCTAACAAACAGCTAAATAACCCTGCCTCATATGCAGTACACTTCATGCAGAAAATGAGCAAATATAAAAAGGTTTTTAAGTAAATGTAGAATTGAAGGGAAGCAAAGCAAATGTTATTAACTTAGTAATATATTTACATTTAGTTAATATATTAATATTTCCTTTTTTCTTTTAAGTTTTTCCTGCCAAAGAAATTATACTTCTTAAAGCATGAACTCCTTTGCTTGGATGAATAATATAAAAATCTGTAAGGCCTATAAGATAAAAAGGAGTATGAACTATCTAACTCAAATAGTAACTCAAATATGAATTCTGACATTTTTCCTTAAAATTAAATACAAAGGACTTTAACAGATAAATATTTTTAAAAATATGAAACAATATACTTAGAAGGATAATCCTTAGTTCCTCCTTTATGAGACTATGCATATTAAACAGTTTATATGATGCTGAAAAAAAGAAGAAGAAAAAAACATATCTAGACTAGCTGATACAGAAACTGGAAAACAGTACCTTTCCAGTCCCTAAATATAATAAAGTTTTTTGAGTGAAAACTTTAAATGAAGTAGCCAGAAGGAAAAGATTTACATGAAAAGAACTGTGTACAGAGCTATATGTCTACTTTTCAAAAACTTATGCTGTAGATTATAGAAAGAATTTTAGAGATTATGAAGAATTTTTTAAAATTAAGAATAAAGAATTTTTGCAAAAAACAACTTCTTGAACTTGGAAAGTATAAAAAGCTAAAGAAACTACTGTTAAAGGTAAGTTCATAAACAAAGGTTAGATATATTTAATTAGATTTGTCTTAATATTCCTTTGCACCATCTAAATATTTAAAAAGCCTATTAACAAGTACATGCTATTTCCGAACAATATTAGCAGAATCATACTTTTAAAAAGTAATACTTTATTATTTCTACTTAATAACAAATGTTCCCAGCAATGTCTATCTCTTAAAAGTTGAGTTATATTCCTATGATGTTTTATTTACTATATTTTAAAGACTGATTTAAAGTGATAGCCACCAGTATAATTTAGACATTTTAGAGACTGACAGCATACAATTTGAACTAAACGTGGTTTTAAAACATCTAAATTATTAACAAAGCATAGCAATGGTAAGTAAATGCTGAGATTTTAATTTAGGAATTGATAATGGGAGAGAGAAAGGGACATGAAACCACCTACTTAAGTATGAAGATTTAACTCAAGCTATTTGAAATCTGACCTACGAAAAATAAGCAAGCAGGCATCCCCAGGCGTGTAGGATAGACCAATATAAGAGAGTAGGAAAAGCCATAAAGAAATCCTGTAGCTAGGCTTCCTTCTTATGAATACTCTGTGGAAAGCTTTGGTATCAAACAAAATGTGGCTTTGTTTTAAATTGATTATTTCCTCTATATTGATGTCATTTTGCGTTTTGTTGACCATTTCATTATTTCACTTGCTCTGCAAGTCAGGTGTAATGACACTGTCTTTATTCCTTGAAATAAAATCCTATGAATTAGTGTAAATAACATTTTAAAGTAAAATTATTTCTACATAGGCTATCTTCTCCCTCCTACCCATCATCCAACTGTATGCTACTTGCTGATGATATGCTGACTTAGAAAAGGAGTCAGTATCAAGTACATAGAAAAGAACAGGAATGTGTCTGAATTTAGATACAAATACAATTTTAGATGAAATTCAGGTATAAATTGTTCTGAAATAATTACTGTTTGGATTGTCTATGACATTGGTCTCTTACAATATTGCAGTCCAAAACAGCTACACACATTTTATACTCTTTGGCTTAGGGCTTTTTTTTTTTTTTTTTCACAACTTCCTGATTTCATTATACATATCATACCCAAAGATATCATTCATTTCATGAATTCTAAATTAACTAAGACAACTTGTTTAGACACTCAAAACCAAACATACGTAATAAGACTGATGTGTTACTTAAACACATGATGTTATTACTTAAAATGTTTGATTTTAAATGGATCATTGTGGAAGGTTCTTTTTTCGTTCTTTAACACTACTCTTAATAATGCACGGGTGATAAAAACAATAGTTCTTTCACTAGATACAGTGTCTTAGAATCTTTCTAATGTGAGTTTGGAGTGAATAGCTTTAAAATAAGAGCAAATAAGCAAGAGCTCCTACAAAATGTAAGCTAAAACTGGTAAAAATGATAACGTAAAAACAACACTTTCGCAAACATTTTGACTGTTAGTTTTCCAGGAAACTTTAATAAAGTTTTGTGGGTGAACAGTAAGAAAAATGGATAAAAGAGAAGGTAATAAAAAATGTTAAAGTTGGGTAGGTAAAAGACTCACTTTCAAACACTTACTTTTATTATTTCCAAGTCCATAATCAAATATTAAAGTTGGGTAGGTAAAAGACTCACTTTCAAACACTTACTTTTATTATTTCCAAGTCCATAATCAAATCCTTGGGCGCTGCAACTTGCCCCTTTATTAAAAGCTTGCACTGAGAAAGGGCTTGGAGGAGGGGTCTGAGAATTCTGATCCAGAAGAACTTGTTCTATAATAAAAGGCACAGCTATAACATTAGTTTCTTATGTGCTATTCCCTATTCACAGAAAAAAGAGAGAGTTGCCAAGAAAGATTTTATAATGGTAGATTTTAAAATAACCTCATATTTAGATTTAATAATAAGTCTAACAATTAGGGTCATTGACGCTTGACAAAGTAGATGACAACTCTTTGTTTTCATTTATCAAATACACAGTGCAACTTAAAAATTGTATATACTCTTAGGGAGACAATTCACTTTTACTGTGGTTGGAGATACATCACTGAATGTATACTAATATTTTTGGACCAGGAACTCAAATTTGTAACAATTTTATACAAGAGTATTTTATAAAATAAACCAGAAATCAAAATATTTTGTACATTAGTACTCAAATAGTAGAAAGTCTTAAAAATGTCTAAGTATATGGTACTTTTATCTATTTGAACACTAATATATGCAATATTTTAAGTTCTGAATATAAAAACTGTGAAAAATTTAACTTTCAACTTGTTTTTACTTATTATATAAGGCCATTTTCCCCAAAATGAGAGGACGATAAACCAAGTCACATAGCCAGAGCTATGTGCACATGCTCAAGTCAATAAATACATCAGAATTCCTATTTCATGAAAAAAAGGCAAATATTTTATTTGGTTTACAACACAATTAATAAGCTAAGTTATTCTCTATTATTAATCAAGTGGCCATAAGATTCTGTATGATATAGGACTAAGAACACTAATGCCATAATTCAATAGCTAATTAATGCCAGCTGAAAAAAGGAAAATAAAATCTGCCAAATGAAAGGTAAAAAAAAAAAAAAACATTCCATCAAATATAATGAACAATGAAAAGTTCTGAGTACATTTTTTAAAAGTCACGATCTCTTTAAAGAGAAAATGGAACTAGAAGAAGGTGGTGAAGTGTGTTCTTCCTCCCTGTGGATCAGAATCCTGCTATACCATTGGAACTGTACGCCTACCGCTTCACTTACATTTCTAGACTCTTCAAAAAATCAATACCAGCACTTCCCTTAGGCAATATTCTTCAGTATGAGAGATTTCAGCAGTGGAATAGCTCTTCTGGAAAATACCCATGAACACTAAACTGAATGGGAAAGACGGCATCACTCTTAAACCTCAGAATGGTCTCAGACTCAGAATGGTCTCAGCACCAAGCATGAAGTCTGTTTTTAACCAAGCAGTAACTTTGCCTACTAGCTTTATTTACAGATATCAAAGACCTGTAAAGAATTTTAACAAGAGGAAAATTTTGTTTTACTTATAATACACCTCATGTAAATTGCTATAGTGCCAAATCCTATTTCCATATTAGATACAGTTACCTACTTATACCAATAAGCAGACTATTTGGATACAATTATCAACTCATCTTAGTGATTTTAAGGCACTAAACTCTTATCACTTTTCTCCTGATCACCCCAGATCTGTAATTTAAGAATCACATTATGATCAAATATCTGTGTATCAAAAGAGGAAAGGACCATTAAGTGATGGCAGAGAGAATTTTAAATTTCTGTTTTTAGGGCTGAATATCTTTCTTAGCAGAAATAATATCCTAATTCAATTTAAGAAGCATTTTATCTAAGAAGAACCTTCTACCTTCTAAGTAGATAGAAATAAAATTCTCCATTTATTAGTCAGTCTTAGTATACCAAGTATTTTACATTTTAATAACAACTAACCTTACCATCTGCTAGCTTTATGTCATTATTTGTTCATGTAGCCTTCATATCAAGCTTATAAAGTATTTTCATTTCATCAATGAGAAAACCGAAGGACAGAAATGTAGGTAACTTGGTAACTTGGCCAAGGTCACACTACTGAAAAGCTGCAGAGCTGGTATTTGTACTCTAGCAGACCAACTCTGGAGTTCACTCTTACACATTAGGCTATATTATGCTATATTTCCAGTTAAAATAATTATTAAGCTAGGAAGGTCCTTTTATAGTTACCTAAACTATTCTCAAATTATTTAACTATGTCTTCTATAAAGCTGATCTCACTTTAGGTATTTTCATTTATATCTAAATATTCCTATACAGATCGAAATGTTTACGAATTTCTGAATATGTAGTATGTACATAAGTATATTATAAATGGGAAGGTTATTTTGTAAAATGTCTGATTTTATATCAAGTGAACCCTTTTTCATTCTCACAACAAACGAAGGACAGTTACGCCATTTCTCAACCTTATTTTATAGCCACATCATCTCTGACTGTGAAAAGTGTGTCTGTAAAGACAAGGAAGGGAGTAGGTTCTCAAATTCTATTCAATGACTACTGACACAGGGTGGTATGGTGTAATGAGCACAGCATCTCAAATACGAAAGAAGATTCTGCCTCAGGTCTTACATCTGCCATATATCCAGCTGTATAACCATAGGCAAGTCATTAAATTCTATGACCTTTAGTTTCCTTACCTGTAAAATGAAGATTGTTTAGCTTAGCACACAGGCTTGTTGTGAGGGAAAAAAAAGGAGAATTGTTTAATGTACAATATTAATATGTCTAAATGTACTCTGTCATTCATCAGGTTTCAAATTTTTAAAAAAAATCTATTTATACTTATGGCCATATTACCTCTTCGACAATAAGTACTGTGAACTTACTCTCTTTTGGATAAATGCATATATACTTTTATTTATCTGACCTTTTCCTGTAAGTTTTGGGATTTGAAATAAAATCTATGCTTGACATCCATTTATTTTGATGTCCTAACTAATATTTTTGTGGCTCTACTTGTATTTATAAAACTTTGTATACAATTAGTATGCTTTAAAACAAGGAACACAAAGATTAAAAACCCTGTGCCTGTCCACAAGGGACCCACATCTAGGTTTAAAGATATAAAAAAAATAAATTAACTTCAATATAATATCAGTTTTGTCTAGTGGTAAATAAAGTTCTTTGGGAACACAAAATTCTTGACTCAGTCAAGATCAGTTAAAGCTTCACCCAAGTGATAGCATGGTCTGAACTTGGAAGAACCATTTTTTTGCCCACAGGAGGATGAATAGAGGGGGACAGTAAGGAAAGTCTTTTCTTAAATGAGATCGTTATTGAAAAAGATTAAGTTAAAAGCTGAAGCTCTAACAATAAAATAGGAACACTCCAAAAGCTGCTATGCATTCATCCAGTGCTTGATTCTGAGACAAAATTCAATCAAATGAAATTGCCTGGGAGAAGTACTGTGACTGATGGTTTGAAAAGTGAACTTCCATTTAGCGGCAGAAAGGGTAAAACATTCAGACCTGAACTGGCACAGAATAATGAATCATATGAATCCACATCAAGGAAATAAAAAGCATGGTTTTCAAGGATGGATTCATATGTTTCATATTTTCTTTTAATTCTTTTCTTACATGTGCATTCATTTAGTATCCATTATTTCACAAACAAATGTTAACAATTTTAAGATTTTAACCTTTAGTTTTGCTTTTTACCTAAAAAATAAATACACAAAAAAGCTGTTTACTTCTGCATTTCAAAGGTCAATCAGAATAAATCACAAATTTAAGCCAACTTGCCATCTTCATGTCGGAGGTACTGGTTTCCGCCTCTGTCTCTAGCTAACGACCATGCCTCTCCTTCATCACTCTCACAGAACTCTACCATGCTGTTCTTATCCAGCTGCACCCAAGCACCTTCAGAATTGGTTACCTAGTACATAACAAAAAGCATGATTGATTGGCTTGATTCTTTCAGGGCACCCAGGCTGAAAACCTGCAACAAGTTCAAGTGCTTGAATAGGGTAATCATTCAGAAAGTTTTTACCATGAAATTAGTTTCTGAAATTAAGACCACAGCCTGAGGTAAGACAGAAATCAATAAAAAGTTCTGTAAAATACTGCTTATTTATGACTTTGGTAGAAATAATTTTTAAGGCACAGAATAATCCCTAAGTAACTTGAAACATTACCCCCAAACAGGTGGCACTCTCTCTCTTTTTCTTTTTGGCACCTAAAATGTCCTAACACGGCAAACTATTATTTAGATTGGTCATGTCTATAATACAACATGAAAATGACCCTGATACTGAGAAATAGCATGACACACTACATCTTCAAGCTCATCAGCTGAGGCAAATGCCACAGGTGACTAGGAAGTAATTTTATTTGCTCAGGACTTCAGTGAGACACATAAAGGGGACAAAGAAATGAAACTCTTCGCATGTATCACATCTCCATATCAAGTCATAGCAAATGTTTTAAAGCGCTGTTGATCCATGATGTCATAGTACATCTGTGACAACGAAAGATTTATGCACATACCAAACACTCATATATACAAATCATTTTGTTAATATAAATATGATTTTCACAAGGATAATGATGCGGAAAAAATTACTTAAAAAAGAAACACAGAAAAATTATGTTAGTAGTATTTGTAATACAAGTAAAGATAAAGACTGTGAACATTTAAGAACCTGGGATGGAAATGGCAACCTTTGGAAGAAAGAGGTTGTATTATATTAAAAAGGAATAATTTAGAAGTCATGAAGCTACAAGAATCCATACCTCTCCCACTGCTTTGACTTTGTTTCCCAGAACTAACATTCCAATTGGGATACCTCTAAGGTTGGGGCAGCTTCTGATGTTGTGACCGGAAGGTCCCGTCTTCACTACCTTGTACATGCCTGGCCCTCCTCGCAAGAACGGCATATCTTGTTCTTGCATTGTGGCTTCCTGTGGGCAGCAGGAGTTTATATCTTTGAAAAAGTCATCAGTATTAGTTTTAGGTTCCTGAAAATTTGAATAGGAAAAAAAAATAAACAAAATACAATCTATTATCATTTTTGCCATCCTCTTATTAATAGCTTTTAGAGCAAGTCTATAATACTATCAAACAAGAGAATACATATCCAAAGATAACAGAAATATATACATTGATACCACCACTGAGGAGTCTTTTAGTTTCTCAATGCTGAATAATACTTAAAATAGAGGTGAAGAAAAGCAAAGTTAGCAGGAGAGCAAATGAACCTCTCGTTTTGCCCGCCACAATTTAAGAAATATGGTAGTACTTGATTTTATTTTTATCTTTTAATGAAATATTAAACAGTAGGAACAACAAAAATATACTCTTGTGAACCACAACTGAATAATTCTGAATCATTATTACTGCACTGCTGTATGTTGGTATGGATTAAAAAGTCTAAATCTTCATTTCCTTCCACTTTGTAAAAATTATTTATAAAGAAAACAGGTGTTAAGACTCTGCAGACTTATAAACATCGATAACAATGATGAGAAAAGTGCATAAAATATAACTGCATCTTAATATTTACTAGTTATGAATGAAATAAGAGTGCTTATAAGATTTTAACAACTCATACTTTCTTAATACAAATAAAAATGTCTTGCTAGATTTGCTAGGCCATTACTAAACAGTGATATATTAATGCAATTAACAGAAAAAGATGATTATACTTCCAGCATAGAGATTAATATCAAAGATACATTCTTATAGAAATATAATGCATTAGGACATAAAAAGCTTACTTCTAAAATGAAAGAAAAGGATATGCCCTAAATTTCCTGTTGAATCTGAATGAAATTGTTTCCTATGTGAATACAATGATGAGAAAAAATAACCTCCTATCTGTCTTCTTCTCAACAACATGTAAAGGAAAGTACCAATGGGGGTTCTTCCATTGTCATTACTACTTCTTTAAGACAGATTTAAATTGTACTTTTAAATGAGGTACTAGAGACTCTACAAATTGCTTTATGCTTAAATACAACAAAAGATGATCGTACTGGGGCACTTATTCAAATATTAGATTAAAATTAAATTAATATTTAGTAATATCATAGAAATGGAATAAAAATGCAAAAAAACCTCACTAATATTTATGCAAGATAAAATAATACTGACTAGTTTTAGCCCTGTATCACTATAAGCAGTATCATACTAAAGGCTCTTTTCTATGGTAAAAAATTAAAAATAAAATCCTGTGGTTAAAAAAAAATGTAGATTCACGAATTCTGTGTACCTGTGACTTTACTTCAACATATGATCAGGGAAAATTTTAAACCCTCTATTACCTTTCACATAATAGTCTACAAATTTTATTATGATGATAAATAATCACCAATTTTTACATATACTAGGGATATATTTATTTACATTTAATATAATTATCATGCGGTATCTATCCAACACTCTTTAGTTATACACTGGCAATTTAATGGAAATGAGAATTTTAAGTACTTGAAAAATTTAGATTTATAACCTAAAGTAAACTTCAAATATGCATTGTACTCACCCATGCATATGTATTTGTAAAAATTTACATATGAATAAGAGTGCTCAAAATAAAAATGGAGAGTAAGAGTCTATACTTTAAACTGTGCTACTACACTAACAAAGTTTTCAGTAAACATTTACAAATTTCTAGTTGTGAATAATCAATTTTAGTAAATACATCATGCTATTTCATAGTTGGAAGAGGCACGTTAGTCCTATTTACAACTCATTTTTTAAAAATTATATGGTATGATATTAAGAACAAGCAAATATGAACAGATTAGTGAAAAATCAATTTCACTGGTATTCAAATAATACCTCTACAGCTTTTAACTAAGTTATAACAATATTTCCACCTTTTGATCATTTAGTGTAACATTAAGAGGTCTTGGCAAAAACTAGTTACAATAGCAAATTATTCAGCGAAAGGCAATATATGAGAACTTCTATTAAAATATTTTTATTGAACAAAGAAACTACAAATTATAAACAAAGCCTATAACTTTTTTTTTATACTAAGCAGTATAAGAAGAACTGAGAGACAAAAAAAGGTTGTAGACTGTAGCTGTCATTTTCAAACAACCCTACCACACACGCTTCATTCAGTACAGAAATGGAAGACCGGGGGACCAGCGTGTGAAACTGATGAAGTGCAGAGTTATTTTTTTCTTGCATACCCACCCCATTCTTAGATGAACATCCAAAAGGGCATTGTGAAAGGTTAGGGAAGAAAAGAGCCACAGAGTTGGGACTTTCCCACTGAAATAAGCAAGCCTGGAGAAAGCCAGATGTGGATGTCATTGTGGGAGAAGCTAGTCATAAATTACATACAGCAATTTGAAGTCACATAAAAGTTTAACTTAAGCTAATAATACATTCTTTGGCAAAAGTACAGGGAAATGGATTACCAGGGAAACTCAACTGTAGCACTTTTTTGGTAAAAATTCTTTTATTAACTGTAAGCAAAGGCTTTAAAAGGTAAAGGTAAAATTTATTATACATGCTGAAATACCTGAATAATGTATGACTGTTCCTTTTAGTTAACTCACCTGGGGGGAAAAAGCTTTGGAAGTCCATGAAAATACGTCCAAATCCCTGACTCCTTGGCTAGCATTAAAGATACTCTGAGCGACAAAGTTTAAGAAAGAAAAATATCAACAAAGAAAGGGAACAGGATATTATCTGCAGAAGATGCGTTTACAGTAACAACATTGATCTGCACTCTAGCACCAGCACGGTGATATTATTTTACTAAAGGGAAACTGAAGCCACCTGAGTAAACCACACAGCAAAGAAAGACTGATAAATAAGTTTTTGTCAAAAGCTCTCCATGGATATAGTGTGTCATGCCATTTACTAAAAGTAAGAGCCAGACATTGATTTAAAGCTTAAGACAGTCAATGCAAGTAGCAAACCTTCAAACTCTTTTAATAGACGACACATCTGTTTCAATACAACCTAGATTTGTTTTATGACAGAAACAGTCTGCTGTTTTATAAAGAAAATGTAAATAATATAGACTGTATTGACAGTGCAATTATTATTACGAATAATAACGGCATGTAGAATCTGTGGACATTTTCACTTTTTAAAGTACAAAAAGAAAAAAATAAAAAAGCTAAAAAAATCTAGTCATTTTTCAATTTCTTTTTCTTCTCTAAGTGAGAAAAAAATCATTTGGAAATGTTACTGAAAGCTATTAGAAAATGTTATGAAAAGCATATAGAAAAACATACAACCTGAATTTTTTCTCAAAAGACAGACTTAGTTTTCTCCATTTCAAAGTTTAGGAAATGCACAGAGCATTTTCATCTCTGTGTTAGAATCTAAAACTATTTTGTGAAACAACCAAACTTGCAGCAGCATGGTCCCAGAAAAATCATCCTCACAAAATGTCTTAATGAAAATGTAAATGGATACATTTTACATAAAAATATCATGCTATTGAATATATTTGTGTGATCTGAAATTAAAATATTTCCAGTCAATAGCAATTACACAATTTTACTGCTTAGGTAAATACTGCAATAAATGGTTATTTGGGGGGGGGGAAGTACACTCAAAATGTTAATAAAAGCTGTCATCACTTAAAATTTCAACACAAAAGAAACATAATTCCCAACAAATTATGTCACTTTAGCTAATGACAAGTTATTTAATATTCTCTAGTTCTGTACTTTCCTCATGTATATGTATGGCCAGATGTAGATACACACCCATATACATACATATGTATATTAATTCAGAAATATAAGACACATAAAAGCCAGAAAAATGAGTTTCTAGTAATATGCCTACAAATAAATGTAAAACAAAACCAAAACCAAAACCAAACCCTCCTCCACATTTAAAAATGTACAGCAAATAGGGCCCTTTCTCTTTAGGTGAAGTAGAAACATGATGCAAAGCATTTTAAAATACTATTTTTGAGGAAAAAGATGCCCTTACTGGTTCATTCATGTATATAAGAATCTGTGCTATGTGCTCAATGGTTTTCCTCCTTCATAGAAAACAATGGTGCAGACCTTTTGACATAAAACAATATCAAGATTTTTTTTGGCATTTTCTGTATTTTTTAGCATAAATTTCTCTAGCGTTAAAAGCAATGTAAAATGTATTGTGAAAAGCAAGGAGAAGTTAGTGATAAAGAAGCAATGTAGTGATTAACAATATTTAAAGCTTGTACTTTTCTTTTATTTCAATGAACAAACTTAAGTGTTTCCTGAGTCTGAGAACATGAGTTAACATGTATAATGATATTTTAAAGTTACATGACTGCTAACCATTGTAATACATTTGCCAATTGATCAATTTTGTACATATTAACCATATGTGGATTCAAATTTGATACTTGTTTCCTTTTTGTTCTGAATTTGTATAAAATTCTCAGCCACACTGGTTTACTATTATTATTTTAAGAATATGGTGTCCAAATAAAATTGTGTTTATCAAATACAAAAAATAAGCAAGATAGAAAGCTAAAGTTTAAAAATAAAACATACTTGCATGGTTCTCTTTAGAAAATTAAGGAAAGTTTAGTCTAAAGATATGAACATGCATAAAAATATTAATATCTCCAAAGTCTCAATTTCTTACTATTAAAATATATAAATTAGCTTTCATAGATTAAGAGGAGTACCTCTATGTATATATACGTGTGTGTATACACATACACAAATACACATATATCTATAATAATCTAAATTCTTTAATTCTCAAAGACTAAAGATAAAGATGTTCTCTTAAGAAAATTAAAAATTAAAACATACTAAAACCCTAACTAAATGAGCATCAAACTGCAACTCTGAGCTGGTAATCTTTCAAGGCACAGAAAATCAAGTAAGTGAATAATTTTCACTGTGAAAATACATGACCAAACATGCCAAATGTTCATGCAAAAAAACTATAATAATTCTTTCATTGTGCTTGATGAGTAGAGTTAAGAATTGCCATTTTTAAAGAGAAAAAGATGTCTCAGGAAAATTAAAAACAGCATATGTATAATAATTACTGTTATTTTAATTGCCTTAATTTCATTCAGTTAATGGTGTAGTAAGCAAAGATTTAGTATTTACTAAGGTTAAAAAACAGGTTATGTATATACATACACAAATACTATTAACATAATAAAACCAAGCAATTCAGGGTATGTTAAAGCTGTGGCTATCAGGTATCACCAGGTAATGAAGAAGAATGAAACTGGAGCATAAAATGTGAAAAACACTTGCTAATTTGACCAACTTTCCTGGGTAATACTGTCAGAGAGATTATGAAAAGGTATTTTCCCTTCATCTCTCTTCCAAATCTTCGGGGCCCTATTTGGAAAAATCAACCTACTTTCTATATGTGAACATCAACCAACCTATGCAGATTTGTACAAATGCATGGAGATGTTTCGAGACACAAGTTGCTTCTGCAAGAATTTGGATAATATAGACATTATAAAGATATTTTAGAACACTTCCAAAAAGGTATCATTTACTCTCCTGGATATAAACTCTACCACTCAACCTTCACAAAGTTGGAAGCCTCATATTTAGCAACATATACAAAGAATTGGGCCTTCAAGTTTCAAATCACTTTATCTCCTAGCCCTATCCTAGAAGTAAACTTGTTTTCCAAAAAAATTTAAGCTCTACTCTAGGCAGTCAAATATCTCCCATATCAGGTACATAATTGATTCTCTCTTTCTTTTACTACTTACATTTTTCTCAATGAATGAAAACATCTTATTAGCCTGCTTACATTTTGTAGTTTCCAAATCTTTAGGATTTTAAGATCAATATTTTATGCCCCATGCCTTCTCAGACTGATATACATCAACTTCAGAGTCCAGAGTGCTAATCATTTCATGATTAGACCATGACCTATGCCACCTTCAGTATGTTCACAGTATTCATCCTCAGTTCAACCATTAAGGTTATGAATATTCACATTTATTTAATTTGGTAGTTCTACCCAAAGTAATAGGATTTTTATAGTTATACATTTACTTTATCCTTTTGTAACTTTATATATCCTTAGCTGTCCACTACTTTCTACTTGTGATCCTGGGAGAGTAGCTATCCGTTGACCCTACAAAAATAAGAATGATAAAATACATAACATCACAGGTCACAGTGAATTTAAAGGAGAGAACATTAAATGAAAAGAAGCATATCTGCGAAAGGAATTATTTTGAGCAGCACGATATCAAATGCCAAGATTTAAAATTAAGTTTTCAACAAATGTTGAAAGCCTACCATGAGAGCACAATGTAATATTTAACACTTTGGAAGAAATGTGCTACGAATAAGAAGGGATTCTTAATGAGTCCTTACCCTTAAGAAGCTTAACAACAGAAATAAGAGGTATACAAGTACAAGTGGGCTGAAGGCAAGGAAAACATGCTAAACATTGTGGGTAAGAAGTAAGGCTTTTCTACTTTTACAGACAGAAAACAGAGAAAGAAGAAAACAGAGGGACACCTAATTTCCCCAGTACTTCTGTGCTTTCTACTTCCCATCCTTTACCTTCCCATATCAACTAGTTTTCAGTTCCCAAACATAGTAGGCCTCCATAACTTCTGACAGTTGATTCTCTGTCTAGAAATTCCTTCACTTTTCCTGGCAACATTTCTTCTCCTCAAGTATCACTTCTTAAGTGAAGTCATTCTGTAACTTATTATAATGTGACCTAATTATTTGAGTATGGTATGTCTGTACATTTTATAGTGAAGATCCCAAGAGGAAGAACTGTCTGTACTCCACCTTATTTATTTTGTATCCCTCCCCTTTCCTCTACACTCAGTGCCTATTTCCTATCTTGGTATTAGGTACATTAATAAGGATTCAATAGCTCTTGAATGAAGAACTAATAAATTACTAACTACAGTATTACTGAAAAATACAGGTAAGAAAAGTTGTCAATAGAAATTTTTGAGCCCTGGACGCCTGGGTGGCTCAGTTGGTTAAGCGACTGCCTTCGGCTCAGGTCATGATCCCGGACACCCGGGATCGAGTCCCACATCAGGCTCCCTGCTCGGTGGGAAGCCTGCTTCTCCCTCTCTCACTCCCCCTGCTCGTGTTCCCTCTCTGGCTGTGTTTCTCTCTGTCAAATAAATAAAATCTTAAAAAAAAAAAAAAAAAAAGAAATGTTTGAGCCCTGTCAACTAGGAAAAACAGTAAAAATGCTAGTGGAAGCATTTTAGACAAATGAAACAACATCAACAAAGATTCTAAGATGCGAAATTGAACAGTGTATTCTAAAAGGGGCACAAAGTTCTGTATGTATGTATGTATGTATGTATGTATTTATTTATTGTAAAGGGTACAAAGTTCTTATAGCACATAAGCACCTCACATAAAAGGGTCTGAATTCTTCATATTTATCCCTGTTCTTATGACTAATTAAAACATTTAAAAAAATACAGTTATATAGAATAGGAAAGTCTAATGCTGTTTACTCTCTGAACTAAAGCATTACTAAAGTGTTAAAACAGAGTGAAAGTCGCATTTGCACTAAGTGAGGATGCCATCAATTCTTGGCAAAGTAATGAAGTAACGTTAGGCAGGCCAACAGTAAGTTATTGCACCTATGTGCAATGACAAGAGTTCTATGATATGGCTAAATACATAAGACAGTGTAACAAAAATCACCTTAAATTTTATTCTATTTTAAAATAAATTTATTTTTAATATTTTAATATTTAAATAAATAAATATTCTATTTTAAATAAATAAATTTTATTTTATTTATAAATTTTATTTATTAGGATTATTTATGGTGATTTTTTTTAAAAAAATAGTTCCTCAAATGTTTAGCTGGTGTTCAAATTTCTAACCCCTCTCCCACTCTCCCCAACAGTTTGGGTCAGGATCTGGATAAAGTACACACACTGATATGAATGCAAAATTGTTTTAACTAGAAAAGGTTGAAGAGGTAGATGTAAAGATTGCTAAAGGTAACTTTTGGTATTTTTGCATCTTTTTAAGTTAGTGGCATCTGTCCTTGGTTATTTCTATATTATTTTCAAATCTCCAGGTTCTCTCCCTCTCTTTTTATTTTTTTTTTTCTTTAAGATTTTATTTATTTGACAGAGAGAGAGAGAGATCACAAGTAAGCAGAGAGGCAGGCAGAGAGAGGGGAGGAAACAGGCTCTCCGCTGAGCAGAGAGCCCAACGCGGGCCTCGATCCCAGGACCCTGGGACCATGACCTGAGCTGAAGGCAGAGGCCCCAACCCACTGAGCCACTCAGGTGCCCTCTTTTTAATTGAGTAGTGTTTTACAAGTATTAGCCATAATTATACTTGATTTATTTAAAAACGGACTGAAGGGAGAGTAGGTAGAAACGGAGTGTGTTTTTCTAGCAATAAATGTAGTAAGAGATATAAATAAACAAGTAGAAAGATACATTTATTCAGCTGTATTAGTTCCCTAAGAGAATGAAATGAAATCATTATTCCCTCTATCCCCTATCATGTTTAGCCCTACAGAGTAACATACTCTTTAAAAACACTGACTGTGTAAGGGGACTGCCCCCATCCCAACAGACAAAACCTTAAAAAACTAGTCTGTCTTTGCCTACACCAGGCTGACTGTGTAAGTCCTCATCTAACACCTGCACTGAAACAACTTTATACCAGATCAGTTTGGAGCCATAGGCCAGTTAGTTTTATCCCTTCTGTCATCTTTGGTCACCACATAAAATATAAACCCTCTGTCATCTAGCTGTTCTCATATTTTTATACTAAAGTTGTTCTATGTTTCTCCCCGATCCAGCATCAAACTATTGCCACCTGTCCCATGACTTTATATTGTATCTAAGGGGACCCTTCCTTCAATGGTAAACATCTTTAACCCTCTGGGTCCTAGCACTGCCATCCATCATCTGTGTGTCTTTGTTGCTGAGGTAGATGACTGCCTAAGTGCTGAGCCTTTTAGTTCTTAGACCGAGGTAGTTAAAATGACTTACACCTCCATTATTTTTCAGCTACCTGCTCCTGGCCACAGTAATAGGCCGTATCATTCAGTAAAATGCTCTAACTACGAAATAAAATTCAAATATTCTATGTTATCACAAACCATCTATCCTTCTATCTCTTCAACCATAGTGTACTTATATATATCATTCTAGGATTTAATTATGCCTCCAAGTCCCCTGGATCCTCCATTTGTCCTTTCATATTTCTAACTCAGGCTGAATTCCACAGTTGGCAATCTCAAGTCCTCTTTTATCAGAATCTGAAATTCCGTCTCTATTTTTCTGTCATAGCAGCTCCAAATGCCGGCCAATGCTGTAAAATTGACTCTCTTGGCACTTTTGATCCTAGACACTTAGGACTATGGGTGAGGAAGGGCATCCAGAATGGATTCATCCATTGGTCTCAATGGGTCGTTAGGGGCCCACTAATCCAGAAACAAGTAGTTTTTCTTCAGATCCCTCTCCTGTTTCTCTTAAATACTGTTCCAAACCTTTACTGCATTTCTAAACCCTCTAACTTAACTCATTTGTTTCAATCTTAACTGATGTCTTTCCTCTTTTCTATCTTATAAAAATGATGATCTCCTTCAACCTCTTCCCTTTCTCTCACCATCCCTAAAAACTTACCTATTGCCATACATATCTCCCCTCCCTTTCCTCATAAAACAACTCTCCAAATGTGTCCTGAATTTCATTTTTTCCTCCTTTTTCAGTCTTCAAATTTCTTATCTATATCTGTATTTTCCCCTTTTTACTGGCATCTTTCTTTTTTTAATTTATAAGGCTTTCATGTCATTACTAAAATAAAGGAAGGGGAAAACCTCAGCCTTATCAATAATACCAGGCATTCTGAGTTACTTACATTAAAATAGAACTCATGTCATTCTTTAACATAAAGAAAGGCTAAAAAATACCACAGGTTATTTCATATCTTCAATATTCTGCCTCTAGATTATTTCCAAATAAATCACTGACAACCTCTTTCACATCCCAGCAAAAACTCACCATGAAGTATTTGTATGGCTCACCCATTTAGCTTTCTTTCTTATCTTTGTTACTGCCTTTCCCTCTCTGACCTCAAAAAGACTATCTACTACAAACTGTCTCTTGAATGGGGTTAAAGAGCATCAAATAATGGAACACACTGTTCCAAAATGAAATCATGGGATTTAAAACTTCAACACACAACATTTCTTGCTCTTCCCTTTCCACCTTTGCTTATTCTCCTTTTACCTGTGTATCTTCTTCTTCCGAAAGCATCTCCTCAAATGAGCAAAAAAAGGAATTAACAAGACAATTGGGGAGTGGGGGAGATGGTAAAGATAATATAATTTAGTTTAATGCCTTATCAGAGATAATGGAAAATGGTTTCAAACCATTTAAGGCTAACTTTTTAGACACAGATGATAAAGATAAAGAATTATTATTTATTTTCCAGACTAGTCCCTCTTTCTAGAGTGGTCAAAATCCTTTTCATTTTTACTTATTTATTTATAAGATTTTATTTATTTGTCAGAGAAAGAGAGCACACAAGCAGGGGGCGAGGCAGAGCTGGAGAAGCAGGTTCTCTGCTGAGCAAGGAGCCTGATGCATGCCTCAACACCAAGGCCCTGGTATCATCACCGAGTGAAGGCAAATGTTTAACCAACTGAGCCACCCAGATGTCCCTCCTTTTCATTTTTAAATGCAGATACAAATATGAGGAAAATTAAAGATCTGGTTTAGTTATTCAAAACTTTATATACATATATATATATATTTTTAATTAAAGATTTTATTTATTTATTTGACAGAGAGAAACACAGCCAGAGAGGGAACACAAGCAGGGGGAGTGAGAGAGGGAGAAGCAGGCTTCCTGCCGAGCAGAAAGCCCGATGTGGGGCCCGATCCCGGGTCTCCGGGATCATGACCTGAGCCAAAGGCAGTCGCTCAACCAGCCACCCAGGCACCCCATCAAAACTTTATATTTTAATTATACATTTAGCATTGTTTAGCTTAACCTCAGTAAAACAATATGCAAATACTCTCCAAACATTATCACAGACCTATTAGTAAAAAAAAAAAAAAATCTATATCTCTCCCTACTGAACTATTATAAAACATACATAAAAAAAATAAGAAGAATGAGATCAATAAATATGAATAGAAGTTCAATTATTTCTTTCCCCAAAGAATCATCATTTATGACTGCCCTTTTGAAGCACATACTCTGGACTACTAAAGAGGAAAACAAATCATACATTGAATGGTTTGATATAATAAGCTAACTCCATACACTGAGTTTTAAGAAATTCAACTGTTTAAAATACTAAAGTTTTTCTTAAAATAAAATTTTGCCAGTGCTATTTATGAACAGTGTCATAAGGAATACATATATTTGATGGTGATAAAAAGGAAGAAAAATCATATATTTCTGCTTAACTTATAAACAAGAGCTATGGGCTACTATTATATTTATAGAAATTTATGAACACTGGCTCTAAATACTCTACTGCATTTGTCAAAGAGGTTCAATGAGTTCTTTGACACCAGGATTTAGCTTCAACTAGAACACTGTAACACCACTAAAAATATTAAAATATCCTTATTTTTACACAATAGTATTATAACACAGTAGTATTGTAAGCCAAGAAAGAAAGAATCAACTTAGACGAAACACAGAGAACTAATCACAAAATGCCAACATACAAAAGAAGTATGTTATATACATGTTTTTAAATGTATAATAATATTGAATTCACTATTTTTAGTTTGGAATTTGTTCCAAAATTGTGGAATAAGAAAGGAAAAAAAATATACTCTCATTCTCTATCTCTTTGAAAGGAATTCCACAGATCTAGTTTTACTACCTCCTGCTTGTGATGGATCATAGTAAGTACTGAAGTCCTTAGCCTTGCCAAACTGCACCTTCATTACAAAGAAGCTCTTAAGAATTCAAGTACTTATAAAGCAAAAGTTATTTAGTTGTGGTTTACCTCAGAACTGAAAAGCCTTAATTAAAGAAAGCCCTGTAATGAGGATAGAGTGTACCTACTATGCTTTTTAAAACGACCTTTTACTTACGTCAACTGGGACCAGAAGGCTCTTGCCAAGATGTTGATTAAAGGACAAACACCAGGCTTCAGTGTAACCATTCATGTTGGGAACATACTTCTTTATTGTCTCATCATTCAGTCTAAGCCATACCCCATCATCGTTGTGGATCTATGGAAATAACAATGAAAATAAGCCATGCCCGCCGCCCGACTGAAGTCCTATTAGGCAAGCAAGGGCTAAAAGGCTATAGAGTAGGCAAACAATGATGGACATGAAGATTAAGCATCTAATTTTTGCAGGAGGTAAGTAATGGGAAATTTTAAGGAAAAGGCAGCAAAAAAATGATAAGGAACGTGGTAATTCACATAGTAAGATAGTAAAAACAATGTCAGTAGTAAAAGCACAAAGAAATCACACATTAAGAAAGTTTAAACATAAAATGTTTGCTTCTCTAAAGAATATAAATTCTTTCCTCTCCTCAATTTAGATTTTAATAATCAGAAGTTACTTAGTTGTATTAATAGAAAAATATGCTGTCTAAAGTGAAAGCACTATGTGTGTATTTTAAACACATCTAAAAACAAACAATACTTAAAATATTTAAGATCTAAACTGTATCCATTTTCAGTGAGTACTTGTACAGGTTCTGTTTTGTTGGTTTCAGAGAGAGTGAGAGCACGAATGGCAGAGAGTGGCAGAGGGAGAGGGACAAGCAGACTTTCCGCTAAGCAGGAAGCCTGACTCGGGGCTTTGATTCCAGGACCCTGAGGTCTTGACCTGAGCCCAAGGCAGACACTCAACCACTCATGGACCAAGCCACCCAGGTGCCCCTAGGTTCTACTTATCAATTAAATAATAAATTTATATTTATAAATTAATATTAAAAATAATTTTATTTATTTGTTTTTAAATATAATTTTAGTTACTTTTTTGTTGATAAAGAAAAATAAAATGTTTGAAACTCAATGAACACAATCTACAAAACAATTTACAAACATTATCAAGCCAATTAAAACACACTAGCAGAAAATTTAGTAACCTTATCATGCACACAATGCAAAAACTTTCTGTCCAAAATTCATTATCAACTGTTTCTTTACAAATTACCTCATCAATGAAAGTGATAGTTCCATTGACTTTTACTATGCCTATCTGCTCACTTTGAAGGGAAGGGTGGCTACGGATACGGAGTCCTGCACTGTCCTTGGCCACAAATTTTCGAACCTGGGAAAGGCAAAGACAGACAGTTGAGATGGAAAATCACAGAACAGAGATCTTACAAATGCTAAGAAAATTAACAGATTTGAAAGTACTGTAATTCTAAGAGAGTTTCCAAAATCATTTGCACCTGGTTTCCATATACAAGTAACAGTGGTTTATTTATAACAACAGAATTTTACAAGTATTAAATATACATATATATAATTTCCTTTCTAAACTTTGAAGACATATGATAAAACGGAGAAATGACCCATTTTCTTTCTTTTTAGAAAGTTATGATGCAAATTCTATTATCAATATTTCCTTTTTAATAAATAGTTTGCCAAAATCCCTATACTTACGTCCTAGATATTAGGAAATTATTTTTTTTTAACAGTATAAGATACTCTCCTTGCAAACTTTATGCAGTAAATTTTAGTAAAATTTTTGTTAACTGTAAATTTTCATGTAATAGAAGTACACAAGGCCTATAAGTTACTATAGCATTATATAAAGAAGCCTAAAAGTACAGGCTCTACAATTTAGAAATGATTAGAATTACCATAAAATACTCTTCGAATTTATTTTGGAATATCAAATACTGAAATCAATCAACTAAAATATTGGATACTGATGACCACCTCGGAGCACCGATGAATAAAATTAATAAATCTCTGACCAATTCAGATTCTTATTTCATTCTCTCCTAACCTTATTTGGTTGAGGTTCAGTCTTTGGTTTGACCAACTGAGTTCCTGGTGGTATCATCCCTTTTGGTGGGTCTTTTACTTTAACTTCTAGGCCAGCATCTGTAAGAAAAGGAAGGGAACTGTAACATTTGAGAATACATGGGGGAAGGAGCCTTAAACCTAACCTTATGTACATTCACAGACTGTTTTAAACAAATAAAACAAATGTCTAAATTCTGTCTTTTTAAGGTGATTAATATTTAAAAGCTAAAAAACCAGACTCTTAACTATAGAGAACACACTGATAGTTATCAGAGGGGAGGTGGGGTGGGGTGGGTTAAACAGGTAATGGGGATTAATGAGTATGCTTGTGGTAAGTACCAGGTGTTGTATGGAAGTGCTGCATCAACATACTGTACACCTGAAACTGATATTACACTGTATGTTAACTAATCGGAAGTAAAATAAAAACTTAACAACAATAAGAACAAAAATCAAAACTACAATAAAACCTTATGTCTGTCAGAATGGTTAAAATTAACAACACAAGAAACAACAGGTGTTGGTGAGGATGTGGAGAAAGGGGAACCCTCTTGCACTGTTGGTGGGAATACAAACTGGTGCAGCCACTCTATAAAACAGTATGGTGGTTCCTCAAGAAGTTAAAAATAGAACTACCATACAACCTAACATTTGCGCTACTAGGTATTTACCCCAAAGATACAAAAACATCAATTCAAAGGGATACATGCACCCCAGTGTTTATGGCAGCATTAACTACAATAGCACAAGTGTCCATCAAGTGTCATCAAATGAACAATATTCATTTATAAATGAATAAAGAAGTGGCATATAGGGGCGCCTGGGTGGCTCAGTTGGTTAAGCCACTGCCTTCAGCTCGGGTCATGATCCCGGAGACCCGGGATCGAGTCCCACATCGGGCTCCCTGCTCGGCGGGAAGCCCGCTTCTCCCTCTCTCGCTCCCCCTGCTTGTGTTCCCTCTCTGGCTGTGTTTCTCTCTGTCAAATAAATAAAATCTTTAAAAAAAAAAAAA